>BGPR01043142.1:263-13035 GCA_013235015.1 Araneus ventricosus
GGCTGTAAGTGCGATAGATTCGTCTGGACATCGCCGACAAACACACATACACACACACGCACACAAACATTGCCTTTTATAAGTATAGATAGATATAGATAAAATTGAATGGACGATTTCTCTTTCATACTTGCCGCTTTGTCATTTGGGTTTCAATAGAATGCCTAGGAAACGTGCGTGCTTTCCAGTTTTCTGCATTCTATATTCCGGCAACATGTGGATTGATTTGAACTTCCAATTTTCTTTAAAGTATTTTCTGTAAAGCATGGTTCTTTCAAGGCATAATTGCGACTCTTTTTATGTTAGTAAATAATATACGTATAAAAAAATTAAATTAAATATAACTACGATAAAAAAATCTTCACATGGTGTCATGAAAAGTTCAATTCAGCAACAAAATCTCATTAGAAACTTGATATTGTTCTTTTTTGTTAAGTATATATTTCAATTTTATTGTTCATACAAATTAAGCATATAAAATATTTGAAGTCCAAGCATACTGCCTGACGAAAGAAAAATGATAATTTATATGTAAAAATGTTTTAAATCACTTATTTTTACTTTAATAATTATATCTTATGATTATAATTACGGCTATTGTAAAATTCAAAATAGATAATTGAATTGCAGTGTATTTTGTTAACTTAAAAAAGGGAAAATTAAAAAAATTTTAGCAAAAAAAAAAATTTATTTTAGACTCAATTTTCAAAATGCATATTTCACAGTTCGAGTTGCAGACTTCCGGTCTCAAATTTTTATTTTGATAAATATAATTCTAAAAATGGCTTTTTACGGAAAAAAGTAGCCGAACCTGCCGTAAAGCATCCTACTATCATTTTGTTTGCGATAAGGCCCGGTGCACACTCGCCGATTTGGTCGTTGGAAGTAATAAATATCAAAGTGACACAGAACCCATAAACGACTTCAGGGGTATGGAGAACAGTTGGGCAGTACCCACACACCTCCTGCAGAGCGAAGGAGTCGCAAATGACTTGTCCGATACAATTGCTTCGGACTTTCCCCTCGAATCGGAGAGGAAATTGGACGTCTTTGAGTACGTGGCAACCAACTGGGCAGTACACACTTACGACAATTCGTGCAGTTACAATAGGTATTATGGCATGGAATCATAGATTTTAATTTATAAAAAATTAGATGTTTAATTTTCTCGGGACTTTTACTAATTCCCTCCTTATGTTCCATTGTATACTTGGGAAAAATGCGAAGAAAACATATTGAGTAGTTTTGTTTTCTATAGAGTAGCAAATATTTCTGTGTGAGTTTAATTTTTATTTGCATAGATTTTTACTTTAAGTTTGCACGCTGTAAAAATCTTAACTACTAAATAAATTTCCGTAAAATCTTACTCCCAAATGCTATGAAGCATACTGAGATTATAGATTTTATTGAAGGTTTTGTGACAATCAAAATTAAATAGTTATTTCTTTATTAATTAGAACCGATGTTTAAATACAATTATTTAATATATTTTTAATTAATTTTTTGTATCGACTAGGCGTTTTTAAAAACAATAATTTACTAAATTGTTTCTTGATATAATTGCCTGAATTTTGTGTTGATTTGCACACATTTATCTTGAAAGCAAAATTTAAAAATTACTAGAAGAATAAAATAAGAGTAAAACGCTTAAATACTTTGTACGTTATAAAAATCCAAGCTACTAAATAGATTTTCTTCAAATTTGGTTCACATATGCTATGAAACATAAGAAAGTTTTTATTGGAGGTTTTGTGACAATCAAAATTAAATAGTTATTTTTTATTAATTATAAACAATGCTTACATATACATAAAATGTTATTTTATCTTTAGTTTTGTCATTCCTATTAAATTCTTAATAAGAATTTCGCTTACTTTATAGTTACAGCTAACATTTCTAGAGGAGGTATAGAAAGTCTCATCCTTGTATTTTGGTTCTGAATCTTACGAGTATTTTTGCCGCGAGCTCGTCAAATGATTGGACACTCATCCGGAAATAATTAAAAAACTTGTCAGGGTTTTCTCGTAAATCTCCAAAAAGATGTGTAAAGCTACCCCGTACTAAATCTAGAATCCACAAATGGATGTACCCAATATCGTCTATTTTTTTTAAATGTATTTCTTGTATACTAGGTACGCAAGTACAACACGCTTCTTCTATATACATCCATCGCGTCGTTTCTTCTCGGAGTGAGTGAATCGTTGTGTGAGTGTGTGTGAACCGCCTGTGGAGAATTCTAGGAAACGAGCCCATTACCATTGTTGTTTTATTGCTTTTCCGTCGCTCAGTCCGCATGTGCACCACCCCATTGCTTTCAATGTATCTCAGGTCGTACTACGATTCCGGAGGGTTGTCGCTAATGACTTTCAACGACACAAATCGGCTGGTGTGCACCGGGCCTAAGGAAACACGTTTAATGGTTTGTAAGAGGAGCTTATTCACGCGTAAACGAAATTACTCATATACGATTACAACTACATAGTAATACGCATGCGCTCTGATGATATCGTCAACGTTATGTACAGAGAAAATTTTCCAAGATTCAGTCAGAGCGCATGCGCACAACGTTTTTTCAACTCTGAGAAGGCAATGCAGGGTAACAAGATACGTAGGCAAATCGCTTTCGCCGAGTTGCGATCAGCGACATCTAGTGTTGGAAGTCGACGTAAAAAACTTTTAGACGACCACGTTAAATTGAGCAAGTTTTCACATTAAAATTTACATCTTTATCAAGGAACAAGAAAAATTCTTTTATTGTCAAATTTACAATTAATTTGTAAATATTTGACAAATTTCTTTGAATTAAAATCCAAATAAAAAAAATTGTAATGATATATACGGAATGAGGAAAGTCATTCCACACTCAATGTTAAAAAATCTAATTAGTTAGTTAGAAACTGCATCATTCTTAAATTTAAATTATACGACAAAAAAAATTTTGGAAAATTGTTTGCCGCATATCATTTTTTCTCGCATCTTCCCAAACCATTGCCGAATATCATCAAATACTTTAAATTTACTATATGTGCCAGTTTTGGCCACATAACTTCATTATTGTATTTTTAGCCATTACATAAATTTAAGAATATCTGGATGAAATAAAATCAACTAATTTAGTTTTGTTTCTAAAATAAAAGTAACTAACTTAATTTTATTTCTAAAATAAAAGCAACTGGTTTAGTTTTGCGTTAGTATAACTAAAGTATTTGTTGTGTAAAGTAGTATTTGTGTCGTGTAACTGCAAAAGTAACCATCTCCACTTTTCAAAAATACGCTTTTTCAAAGATTATATGTCCATTTGACCCTCTTAACATCTCACGATCATGAATTGATAATTAGAATACATTGCCAAAACGCTTCGAATGCCATACAGTTTATTTTTCAAATCTCATTTTGACTAGATGTCACAGAAAATCCACTTTTCTCAAAACTTTTCTTATTTGGAGATGGCTACTTTACAGCTACACGGTACATTTATTACTCTGTATCGTAATTCGAAAAAATTTGCGTTGGTGGTAAAAGGAATTAATATGGTTCAATTTAAAGCAGGAATTCTTTCGATTACCTTCTTACTTTAAAGAAATATTTAAGAATTTATAATTTATCTTAAAATATTTTTTATTTGAAGGGGGGGAAAACAACCAAAACTCTAATGAAATTATGAAAACTTTTGCTTCGTTTTCAAGTACGAGATAAATGGAATGAATCTTTTATTTATACATTTTCTAATGTATCAAAAGTTTCACACAAACAGCTGTTTGAATTCGACACTGTTGCAGTAGAAAGCAGAAACAAATGAATGATCTCGCGTCAGAAAAACGCACGTGTGGCCGGCCGTGGTTTGGATACGGCCGCTCAGGGAAATGGCCGCCGCGAGAAAACGGCGAAGAACCGCCTCGTGTGGCCGTAGACTAAGGCGGAAATAGACGTGGTGGAAAAGAGAGGTCAATTTCTTTTCTGCCGATGGCAACAACCGGTTTGTTTATAACCGTCAACGGTCGAAACTGATATTCATTACCACAGCCTTCTCTGTGTTCATTACGAAACGAAATAGAAGTTTCTGAAAGTGATATATTTTTTTTTTTCAACATTTCGTTAAATTCTTGCAAATGAGTTTGAAATTTTTGCAAAACCTTTATTACAATGTGCGGAGGAGAGAAAAGCGTTCCAAGGAAAGTTTTGATGAAACAATTCAAAGGAGATCAGCTAGAAATGAAGCTGATAGGCTTAGGCGAGCCAGAAAACGTTCTGATCAACTTAGTCAACGAAGGGCAAGTCGTGTTCATTCTCAATTTGATCTGATGTGAAACAACTTTTTCTCGAAAAATATGAGGGAACGGCTTTGATATACGGCATCACTGGCGATATTTTGTTATTTGGCGACTTTTTTATTGAGTAAACAAACATGGCGTCTGTTGTGTTGCCTAAACAAACATGACGATTGTTTTTTTTTTTGAATATCCAAACATAAAGTCGCCAAATAACGAAATATCGCCAGTGATGCCGTATATCTAAGCTGTACCAAAATGAATTTAAGACTAAGAGCTCACAATATTTTTTACAATATGGTAGATGCTCCAGTTTTGGCCACCTTAAAAGAAAATTTGAAGTGGAAATTTCACAGTGGATGACTGTTTAAAGCATATTAAATCATACTTATACTATTTTTTATCAAATTTTATTGGCTTTTCTCTAGTTATAAAATTTTTCTGAAGAATATTTTATTATGAATTTATTGTTATGAATTTTTAAATAAATTATCTCAATTTGCACCAGTTTTGGCCACACTAATATAATAATTTTAACAGCCTTTTTAATGAATTTTAAGTAAAAATAAATAATTTTTATGTAATGTATATTTTAGTACATTATTTTTTTTATGAATTTATAAAAATATGTAATAAAATTTACATAAGCTGATTTTAGCTGCAGATTTCAGTTAAAAAAAAAAAAAAAGAGGAATGCAGAAAACAATTTAATTTGGTTGATAAAATACAAACTATATATACTCGCATAATTCTTTTATATAAAATATGAAACAAAAAATGGGGAGAGGAATAAACTTACATTGCAAAAGCATAGATTTTAAAAAAATATTACAAATCAAGAATTTGCATTATTATACTCACTAACAATATCAACAAATATGTATTTTTATAATTTTTAATTGCAACATTAATCAAATTCATCAGAATCATTTTTAAAATTAGAGCAATCCATGCATATAAAAGAATCTTCCTCATCACTCGAGTCATGTTCTCAAGTTGAAATTTTCTAACATAAATGTGAGGTAAACATTCAAAATGGAGATGTTTTTGATGTTCCATTTTGAATGGCCTTAACTGCATTACCAACTTTCAATGGTGAGTAGCAAAATTTTTTTATGGAAATGTTACCTGTCTTCTTATTTTTAATTGGAGCCATTACTATGTAAAATGAAGACAAACAAAACTAAATCAGTTACTTTTATTTCAGAAACAAAGCTATATCAGTTACTTCTCATTTTAGAAACAAAACTAAATTATTTGATTTTATTTCATCCAGATATTCTTCAATTTATGTAATGGCTCAAAACACAATAATGAAGTTATGTGGCCAAAACTGGAACATGTAGTGTTCCGCTTTTGGCCACCACCCATTTAATCTTGAAAATAATTGATTTTGATATGAAATCAGAATAAAAAGAAAGCTTCCCTCATAAACCCTAAGAGTAATTGATGATGAAAAACTGCAAATACTTGTTCCTTAACAAAAACCTTAACAGTTGTGAGTATACAATACATGACCATGCATTTAATTTTTTTTTTTTTTCAAGTCACATGTTTGAGATAAATGAACCAATCAGATTGAAAATAGTAAAATAAGGATTGTTTAAAGTATTGGAATGCTTCTTATTAGTTAATTTGAAATTACTGGTTAATTATTGGAAAAAGACCCAATGTGGCCAAAACTGGTGCAGTGGCTAAAACTGGAGTATCTACCCTATAATAAAATTTTGGATGAAATTATTCTAAAGAGATTTGTTTGAGATGAAACAGATAGGCTTTGGCGATCCATAGAACATTCAGATTAACGTCAGAATAGTTTAAGTCGGCAAAGGGTAAATCATGTTAAATTCAGAAATTGAGGCGAACATCATGAAGCTTATTATTGTCAACATTGTATATTGGGTGTTTTTCCATTATGCATTCACCGTTTGGCACCTTTTTTTTGTCTTGGCGAATTTTCTTGGTGCGCTTCACCTTGGCTCAACTTCTTTCTCGACAATAGTTGATGCAAACTGTATTTTTGGCTAGTTGAAGCATCAGGAGCCAGAATGCGTCAATTTGGTCGAAAATGCATGGTCTGCATATAACGGAGCGCAGGTCCTCTGCGCGGGATCAGCTAGGCAATTCATGCAATTTCAAATAATTGAAATTTACTTTTAGTTAGTTAGTTAACTGTATGGCGAGTGAAGTGAGCTGGGATCAAACAGTGATCCTGAAAGAATCACAACCTGATTCTTGGAGGCTGGCAAACGGAGCGAGCAGGGGGTGTATATATAAAGATTTAACAACTGTGCTAGGACACGCAACGTCTTCATTGAAGCAAGCAGGGTTTGCGTAACAAAGCAATCCTCCTGGGGGTTGGCGAGCAGGGGGCAGAGCCCCATAGTAATAGTAATTACAGAACAGTAACGTTTAAGATTCTGCTTCTGCTGCCTTTAACCCAACTGCCGAAATTTAATGAGGCTTTTCAGTGCTAAAAGATTCCTCATCCCTGGGATAGTAGTTCCAAATTTGGAATTTCAGTAGAAAACTTATCATTTTTCAAAGCTTTTTTTAGACATCTATTGTAAAATGTTTAAAAAAAATATAAGGTTTAGAAGGTTAAAGGAAAAATTAAGGTTTTTGAAGTATTGTAAAATATAAAAAAAATTAAGATTAATTTCATATTCCTAGCATTACATCGAGAATAAATCATTGGAAAAAAAAGACTTCAAAATGACAAGGCTTTCAATTCAAAATCTGGCTAATAATAAAGTGACCAACTTTTTTACAATGAGAAGGAGGACACAAATAAATAGAAGAAAAAAATATGTTAATAAAAAGAACATTTTGTTTATTGCATCAATTATACAGATTTATACTACAATATGATAAATGCATAATAAAAACATTTATAACATTTTAAATTGTATTTATGCTTGCATGCCTATTAACTATTATGTAAATGATTACTTTTCCATACAATGATTTTTTTTTTTTTTTTCCTATCTTCTTCTAACAATGCATTGGAAATATCCTTCATATTTAAGTTTTATGGCAAGAGCTTCAGCTAGAGTGTTAATATTCAATCTCGATTTCTCACACATGTCCGAAAATCATTGGCAATTGGGAACACTCTTTCAACTGCTGCATTAGTTCCAGGGCAGTACAATAAAACTTGAACAAGAATGAATAAATTTTCGGATGGAATATGTTCATTTCTATATTCGGGTCATTCTCTGGAAAAGGGGGTATTTCACTGATTAATATTACAATTTTATAAAATATGAATATATGTAATTTTTATTTCATATATATCTTTAAAATGCGATTTTATACAGGTAGTATCACTGGCAATTCATAATTCCTAAAAATTGATATTATATACAGATTTTTAAAAATTCTCATGCCAGGGGAATGATACAGCTAATTTCAAAATACAGAACATAAAATAATTCAGCATTTTAACAATTATAAATTATTCAACATCTTTTTTTTTTTTTTATTACTATTTCAAAATTAGATTAATCTTTTAGAAATAAATAATCAACTATAAGATAATGAAAGAAATGACATGAATTTATTCAGACAAAAGATTTAGTGAGAAAAAAAATTATGTTTAAGTACAAGAAATATTTTTCATTTTTAAATTTATATCACATAAACTGGCTGTGATAAAATATCTGGAAGTAATTGGACTAGGAGGACTTCTAATAAGACACAAAATTCCATTCTTTGGTACTTCCTGGATATCTGGTATATTTGGCCAATAGAATCGGCTTCCATTTCTTAGCATGAAGTTTATTTTAAGGTTGTCATCATTTATTTCTTCAATTAAACCTGTTAAAAAAATCTTTACTATAAGTAACATGGTAAAATAAGATACTTTGGTGATGTTAAATAAAAATTAAATTTACAAACTCACCTGGAAACCAATTTTCATCATACACAACTGCAACCCAAGCTCCTACAATAATAGGTTCACTTTCTAAATCAGGAGTTGATGCTTGAGAATCTTTACAATCATTGGTATTCTTAAAACGGGGAGATAATTCTACAAATGATGGTTCTGAACTGTAATGGAGGCATTTTTCACATGTGAAACAGCTTAAGCAACGCAATTGAAGTTGAACATTTTCACTTATTCCAAGTTAGCTGATGCAATTTCAGTAGATTTGGAATAGATGGAATCGTTTTACCCTTTGGCTTTACGTCGTCCATGATATTAATATCTGCCTGAGATATTTTTAAAAACTGAACTTTTAAGTTTGCAGCAGATAAACATTGAAAGAGGGTTTTCGCCTTATTGATATCTGAGCCACAGACTATGATTTCATCTGCTGTTCGTTTAACTGTGCCTCCGATTCCATCTGCTGGGCCTTTTCCATAGCCACTTTCAGTGAAATTCCAGGTCATACTCTTGAAGTTAAATTTTTGTGCAAATAATGTTAGAAAGTAAAAATTTGTTCTGTTACGCTATTGGGTAGTTGGCCCATCACTTTGAAAATGAATCATCTCAACATCAGAGTACTTTCTTTTTATTAATTTTATAATTGGTAAAATATGTGCCCAAACAGCAGATTCATCATGTCTTAATATGTCCGAGATAGTACAAAAAGATATCCACTTTACAAGAAGAAATATCTTCTTGTAAAGTGGATTTATTTTGTGTGTAGACTGGCTTGTTGTTTTGAGGCACCAAAATGAACACTCTGTTCCTCTGATGCATACTTGCAAAGATAGTTTTCTGAAAAGTCTATTACAACTAATTACTTCACTTAGATTAAGTGATGTTCTTGAAGCTTTCATGTATTTAAGTTGGTACTGATTTTATCTGTGTTTTAGGAAAACATTCAATTGAGTCTGAGCTTGATTGATCAAATCTTCTACAGATGCAACTATTTTCTCCTTAGCAGTAAATTTTACTCTTATTATTTTATCTTTAATTTTTCTTTCCTCTGTTTGTACTGTCTATTGGTTATAAAATGTTTCTTTTTTTTTATCTTGTTCAACTGTAATGGACAGAATTTTATGTTTGCAACAACTGCATTCACGATACATGCAGGCCTTGGATGATGTATCACAACAGACTATTGCACTCACATCATGTGAATTATTTTGATGTAATAACTTCAGAAAGTACAATTTATCAACCAAATATTGGAAATTGGCATATTTTATGCATAAACAAGTATCCCTGTCACCTACTTTCACTTTAATAACCAAAAAGGTTGTACCTTACAAAATGTAGTATAAATAATTTACTTATGTTTTTTTATATATATTTCGTGTACAAATTTCTTAAACTGTCAGAAAGGTACCTTTTCTGGTTTTTTTTGTTTGTTTGTTTGTTTACCCTTTGTAATAGAATCTTTTTTCCTGGGACACATAGCGCTATTTTCAATCATCTTCTAAAAACATTTGAACACTTTTCTTTGTTTTCATTAACAGGATTTTTCCTCTTCAGTCTTTCATAATGTAGTGAGTGTGAATCCCTCTTTTTATTAGACACATACCTTTTATACTTGAGAAATTCTTTACTTGCTGCAAGTAATTTATATTTTTTCAAAATTTTACCTGATAAAACCTTATGATATATTTGTTTTGTATTGTCAGATTTCCAAATCTTATAGCTGGATATTACCTCTTCAGATAACACCTCTCCAAACATTAATTTCTTCTTAATTACTTGTGAAAACTTATTTGAATTCCTCAAGTAATATTGAGTTTTAGATTTTGGGGTCATATCTTCTGGTTTCTTTTTACTTTTTTCGTTTAATCTTTGATAGCGTTTTTTGTACTTTTCTAGTTTCTTATTAAGCATCTTCACCTGATCTTCCATTTGCCTACATTTTCTGAAAAGTAAACTCCTATCTCGTCTAACTTTCTTTCGCCCAGATAATTTTCGGGTTGCAATTAATTTGTTTAAACATGGATTAGATGAAGGAGTAGAGAGGCTTGAACATGCTAAGTTTGAATCTGTTTGTGAACTATCAACAAAGATTGATGACTGTACATTGTCATCTATATTTGTAGATGAAATACTATCAACCAATATTTGCTGTTTTCTTGAATCTCTTAATCTCATCCGATATGTTCTGGAATTATTCTTCCAGAGTTAACGCTTTATTCTTTGTTCCCACGCAGTCATTTTTGCTACTGGTTTAACTACACCTTTCATCTTTTTCTTTAAATACTTTTGCCGTTCCTTCTCCTTCTGCTCCTCATGTGCAGCTGGATCATTCTTGATTTTATAGTAACGCTCTTGTTCAGCTTCCCTTTTCTTTTGCAACTGTTCTTCTCTGGTTAATTTACTTTTAAATTTTGGCATATTTCTAAAAACAAAAAAAAATTGTACATTATAATATTATTATTAAAGACAACATTTTGAAACATAATACACATAGCATCATGCATTTTATGTTTTTGGAAGAGGGTAGTTAAATTATTGTATAATATTTTTACAATAACTGTCGTAATTTATAAATAATTGCAAAAAAAAAAAAAAAGACTGTGGTAAATTTGTATTTACGACTAGTTTCATAGCAATAAATTTTTAAAAAAAACCTCCAGGTGGATGGTAAAAATTTTTTTAATTCTGTAGGGTAGTTAAATTATTATACAGTAAAAGCTTAACTAACCGGCATGCTCGGGAAACGCCGATTTCTGGATACCTGAAAAGTCTGGATAGTTGAGTGTGACGGGAAAAAGGGGGGGGGGGGGGTGCCTTTTTTTTTTTTTAGATTTTTTCGGCGAAATAATTTGTTTTTGTCATTTTGAAATGTGCATTAAATATAATTTTTAAGAATACTTCTGTAATTTCCGTAACATTGTATTTACAAAACATATCATGAAGATTTAAATTTAACATTGATGATAAAAATAAAAAGTATGATCTGTAGCCGAATTTTTACCGTAAATATATAGATTGTAAAAATATAAAAATAGCCAACGAAACTGAAAAATATTCTACTCAGCAAGAATAATAAAACTCTTTTAAGTGATCATAAACAAATCCCAGATTGAATATCAAAATTAATTATCTTTTTAAAAAATTGCAAGGGTTATTACGCAATACGCACGCCTCCAATTCTCCCGCACGTGATATTACGTAATCGGAATCAAAATCTGCCTGTATTTTAGGGTAAGTAAATAAAGGAAAAGAAAGAGACTTACTAATCTGGAGTAACGGGGGCGGCGGGGTGAGCTTTTTTTTTTTTTACGATTCTGACCCTTTACCTTTTTTTTTGTCGATTTCGTTTTTACGTCCTGTTTTTCGGCGAAAGGTGAGGACTTTTATTTTTTTGGTTCTCACTTTTGCTTTTGAACCCCCCATAAAGCAAGGCTGTGTACATCCACAGTACTGTATATTGCTTTTTTTTCCTTCTACGCCCCAGAGCGGACGTTGCATTCCAGAAATAAATTGTCCGCGTGAATGGAACGGCGCGGGCACGCTCGTAGTAAATTTTGGCGCGCGGATGTAAAATTTTTAGAAAAACTCATTTTCTAATTTTTCCGGTTAGTTGAGCTTTCCGGATACTTGAATGCCGGATAATTGAGAATTTACTGTATAATATTTTTTCAATAAATGTCATAATTTATAAGTAATTTCGAAGAAATTAACAACAGAAAAAATAGTGATATAAATTTGGATTTACATCCAGTTTCATAGCAATAAATTTAAAAAAAAAAATTGGTAAATTTTTTTTTAATTCAGTTTTGTTAACCCTAATTTTGTTACACACCACCTGCATTTATTAATCTTTCAGTTAATACATTGAAAATTTTTATCGTAATACATTTCACATCATTCCCCTCGTTATAGCATCATTCCCCTGTTTTAATTACAAACAGGGGAATGATGTTTTTTTAGGTAACTGGCCTAGTAATTACAAGGTTAAAAAAAAAAGTTCCGAAATGCATGCATATATAAAAACACTAATATTAAAACAATTTAAAATTGTAATAAATATTTACCTTTAATACAGCTTTCAAATCTTGAACCAGGGTAATGATGGTGAATAAAAATATTTTTCAAAAACACAACTTTGGAATACTGTATACTTGCAGACGAAATGGCTAAAACTTTCACACTTCTACACAGCCTCTATCTCATTGATCAGAAGGAAGTCATTACTTGAGTTTGACTCCAGAGCCATCTATCAGGATTATTTATTCCTATTTTCAAAAAACCAGGGGAATGTTGATAACACTCAGGGACAAGTTTCTTAATACAATTCCAAGAGCTGTGTTGCAATATAGCTTTCTTGCCTTTTTCCACATATAAAGAAACTAATTGTTATTATTAATTTATACTTGCAACATATTTAACTCTAAAAATACAGGCTGCTTCAAATTTCACAAACAAAAAACTAGGTTTAGGGACAGCCAGGGGAATGATACTTTTATTGCAATTTTCTATTTTTTAAAAATTTAAAATAGGTTCTTTTATGAAATGGTATAGTTAATAGATAGAGCACAAGTGTAGCTTATAATGAAAATAAATTGTTACAGAAAAATTATTC
>BGPR01043143.1:0-13035 GCA_013235015.1 Araneus ventricosus
AACTTTTTTCGTTTTTATATTCAAAGTTATGGTTTTGCCATTTTTTTCCATGGATAAAAACATTTTATTGTTTTTTTTTTGTACCGTTCGAACAAAAGTTATAACTTTTCCTCTGAGGCATGTTCTTTTTATTGTGTTCATTCAAGAACGCTTAGAAGTATTTTAAATAAATTCTATTACTCCAAATTCTAGCATTCTTTGTACATTTATTTTTTAGTTTTGCCATGTTACGATAGTATATTTTCAACTCATTTTGTGACTGGCTGTTTAAACTGTCAATTGTTTCTTCATATTTCTTATGCCGCTTAATTTTGCCATTTTATTACGGAAGTGAATTGTTTGTACTGTACGTGCTTCAGGGTCGGATTTAGCCATTGAACCGTTCCGTGCAAAAGTAAAAAATTGCGCCTCTATGGAACTACAATGTAAGCATTCTGGAAAAAAGATATATGATCTTTTTTACATTTTTTTAGAGAACGTGCAATAAACAACAGTGCAACTCAGTAATTGACGAAAATACTACTTATAATAATTTTTCACTTAAAATATCTCTTTTAAAAGAATAGTTTACTGGAGTATAATTCAGACGAATTATTATTTTTTTTACGATCTTTTTAGTTCAGATAATTCTCTAATTAATTCAGAAGCATCTAAACAGCTACCCAGTTCATACTCAATTCCTAATATAGTGAGGTCTAACTAACTTGTTGAGATGTTGTTGACAAATAGTTCTTGATCATTTTTAGTTTGTGAAAACTACGTTCCACGGATGCAACACTTATTGGAGGAGTTAGTAAAATTCTTAGAGCAATGCTCAAGTTTGTAGCAAAATTCACACAGACATTGCTTTTTATTTATTTATATAGATTACCGGAGTAGTGATTTGAAAGTTTTGTACTTATTAGTACATAAAATTCAATTGTTTTATTGTTTTTTAGAATTTTTCCATAAACTTGTCTAATTCAGAAACTCCATTGCGACTTTTTTTTTTCTCATTTTTTGACAATTTTGCGCCCCTAGATTACTTTACTCCGTGTCGGGCACGGACTAACGGAGTGTTCGTTCGGCCCTGCGTGCTTATTTCAGTATATTTATTCAGAAAGAATGGAAAGTGTAGTTATTAATTATAGATAGCTATGTTTATGAATCTAGTCTATGAATTTATTCATTTTTACTACTGATTTCGTAGTTTCAGTCATTTTTAGTATTCTTTTTGTTAACTTACTAAATTTTAATTGATTTACTATACATTTTAATGGAAAATTTTCTATCTGCCATTTTTCTTGATTAAGTTTACACTCACCATTCATGTTTAATAGTTTGTTGACCCGGGTATGAGTAATTTTATCTGCAAATTATCACTTATGGATAATCTTTTTTGAATTTTATATTAAATATTATTTACACTTATGACTTGTTGTTTTTTTTCTGTTTTTATTTATTCTTGAAGATTATTTAATTTTCCGATTTTGAGATAAGTTTGGTTACCATTTCCCCTATCACCCGTGATAGGCCAGGGCCTTGCATATTGCACGCAAACAATTATCAAGATAAACAATTTGTACGTTAAGCTATTTTTAGTATTATTTGTTGATATAAATAACAAATCTGAAATTCGAATTTTTTTTTTTTGTTTCTTCTCAAAATGATAGAATTGAAAATTTGCCGTGATTTATTTTCTCAGTAATGGCAAAAATCACGACTTTCGTTTCCAACGCGCAAACATTGCAGGGGAGGCGAAGCTGTAAAATTAGCCGCAGGTATTCGTATACACTTGTATCTTTTAGTGTTAGACAGAACGCCGCCCTGTGTCCCCGTGCCTGATGCCATTACGGCAACTGAATTTAGTGTTAGACAGTGGCTATTTGTTATTAGACAGCGGCTATTTGGTGTTAGACAGCGGCTGTTTGGTACATACATACGTTACGGTGTCCTCCACCCCTGTCGTCGTGAACGATGCACATAGGCAGGGTATGGTGGAGGCCCGTGATATCCAACGATCCGCGGAGACCAAAACCAGTCTCACAAGCCTGACGCCCGACGCAACCAGTGCGAAGAAGTTCAACCCGAAGGCATTGCTCGTACAGGCACGTCATGTCGGAACAATCGTGTGCCTGTAGTCGTCATTCTCTGACCTGGAGCCGTCGTGTTAGCTCGGAGCTGTGGCCACAGAAAGTCCGAAGACCTCCACCACGGGACCCCTTCTATGCCCGAGCGGGCAGAGCAGTCCACTCCTTGATATCTAGCGCCCCGGAAAGACCACGACTTCTCCCTGGCAATCGAGAGGCTAGTCCCGGACAAGTCCGAAAGTATATTACGCATCATCTTGCCTGAAACCACTTCCACCAAACTCTATCTTGGCTGTGGTTTCGCTAGCGGGCAACTAAGAAAAAGTTAAAAAAAATCTAGTGAGTTGAGACTCTCCGGATGCCATTCTTTTCTGTAACATTTACGTAGGCCAATTCCATCCAAAGGTGATCCGGAAAGTCAAAGGAGCATTTCTGATGCCATAATACTGATGTCTAAACTTTTTAATCGACGATGTAATCTAGTGATCGTATCATTGTTAGAGATCATGTCTCTGTGAAGTCATGTACGAGTTTGAAATGTGTGAGAAAATAGTGGAAGTAATTGGGACGCACTCTTCGAAATCAAGTCGCCAGAGTTTAATAGTTGTTTTAGTGAGTTTTGTTGTCAGCGTCCAAATAAAATAAAGATTTAAAAAATGCTCATCTTATTCTTGAGGGCCCATAGAGGCATAGTTGTTTTAGTGAGTTTTGTTGTCAACGTCCAAATAAAATAAAGATTTAAAAATTGCTCATCTTATTCTGGAGGGACCATAGAGGCAGTTTGTTCTAAGATAGTCTGCGTCGTAAGTAAATAAATCCGAAAATTGCTGCTTTCTTAAAAAGAGGAAACGAACATCACCATTTGATGTGATAATGGTTTCGTCAAAAAATGAATTTGTCTCTCGAATCCACTTCAATAGGAATATTGTGATCCTCGAGATAGAAGCATTACGAAGATGAGGCAAAGAATCATAAAATAAAAGAAAATAAATCACGGAATCGGCAGTTGTAAGAGGGAGGAGGAATGCAATGACGAGCCATCTCATCGATTGGCATGTTCCATTATCCCAAATTCTGCGAAAAAGAGAGATGTTCCCAAAATTTCTTTTGGCTGCCTTCCATTTGGGACATGGGCCGTTACCTTACGGGGTCGGTGTAATGAAGGATTGAATGGTCGTGTTGGCCAATTGACTTCATGTCAAGAAAAAAATTGTTTTGTCAAAGGGTATATTTGCCAGGAAAAGGAAGTCCTTCAATATTTAACAAAATTGATTGAAAAATCTGTCAAATGGAGAATTCTTCTCGTGTTTGTGAAAACCATGGGAAAAGCGAAAAATTGAAAGAAAAAAAAAGCTTTAAGTTCTTGAATATTTTTATAAAAAATGCTCTGGATGAAAAGAAATCCATTGAATTTTGTTTAGGGTGTAGCTTATTTTACACTCGGACACATATAATAAATATATGAATTGGAACATGGTAATTTCATATGTTGAATGTATCTAAGTATTTTTTGACTTAGTAAATTCTTTTCTATTTGGTACTCTTTTAACAGCAGTACCATAATCACGTGCGTATGAAGTTTTAAAACAAAATCACAAATTAAACATACGACAAATCACTAGGTATGTAATGAATATTCGGAAACTATTCGGTCCTTTTACCGAATACTAAACAGATATTCTGCCGAATAATTTCAGGATAATGATTTTTTTTTAAAAATGTACTTTTATATATATTAAAAAAATATTGTGCAGAATTAATTTTCAGTACATTTATTATAAAAAATCTCCTGACATTTGATCAATTTTAAGTAGATTTGGTGTATTTAATTATGATGCAAGAACAATAAATTATCAGGACTTTTAGGAAAAAGTATGATCCGTTTCGTTTCTTATATATTACCAGATTCAAAAAGTAAATGATTGGGTGACTGGAAAAAAGATAACATTCCAGTGGAATCTCACCCTTTTTTCCAATCACCCATTGAAATGTTCACTATATATTGTGCTTGCAGGAGCTGAAGGCTATTTTCTTACTTAATTTCCAAATCTCGGACATTTTCCCCACCAATTAAGTGGACACTCCATCCCAGCTATTATAAGTTCTCTATCAGAACAGCAATTTACTTCTAATAATTGCAATTTATCCACTTAATTTTCTATTGTGTTTGCCATTGCCAAGTTCTGTAATGATGACTCTTTTATTTCTGTGAAGCAGTCCCAAAATGAAGAGGGTTTCTCATTTCATATGATCGGAATTGAAATAATTTAAAATATTGCAAAAATACATCAAGATGTTAATCTTTTTTTAAGGTACTAATAATAAGCAATCAGTTTTTCTAATCTTAAATTTTTATATTTAAAATTTGAGAAATATTTTATTTACAATCAAAAGTGTAATGTTTTTAAAAAGTAAATATTCGTCCTGAAATTTGGCCGAATATTCGGTATTCGGCCAAATGTTTTTTGTTATTCGGAAAACATGTTTTTTCATGAATTTCCACAATCAGTTCATCTTTTTTCCTCAGCGTGGTGAATTTTATAAAATTGCTGAAGAAAGAGGGAAAATAAATGGAAAAATATTCTGAGATTTAAATAATATATAAAACTGATTTGATTAAGCAGAAATATATAACAGTTTGAAGCACTAAGTAAATTGTTTTTGGTGAAAACGAGCTTTTTTTCTAATTGGAAAAATTATGAAATTTGCATACCATGATAAAGTAATAAACACATTTCACATTTTATAGCGCTTAATTAATATTGGACGCGTTTGCAAAATATATCGCAAAAAAAAAAAATTGTCAAAATTAAGTCATTACGCACCCAAGTGTGATTTCATTGGCATGTTGTATTTAAATGCTATGCAATTTTAACGTACGTGCAATACCATCGATTTACAAATAAACTTAATTTGTTTATCTGTCTTCCAGCAAAGGATGGAGAATGCAGTTATATGATTTAATTGGAAACCAAAGCCGACTAAGTTAACTTCCTGGTTTTAATGTTTGACTTCCTTGTGTATACATCAAAGAATGCCGCCTGATCGGCATTGTTTTACTGTAGTGAGGGCTTTATCATAAAACCTACTTGAAGGAAAAAGAAAGAGAAAAAAACCATAAGCTCTCATGTGTCTTTTACATGTGTGTCGAGCTTTGATAAAAAAAAAAATAATAATTCGCCCATTTATTGAAACTTCTTAAAGTTCTTTATGTATCCTCAAGTTCATGAACACTGTTTTTATAAGCTTTTATTCAACTTGAGTGTCGTGTCTTCAAATCTTGAGTTCGATTTCTTACCCACTTCCAATCGAGCTACAGCTTTGAAATTTAGCACAATGGTGGATTTCCGGAGACCATACAATATTATGCAAAAAAAAAAAGCAATCTATACCTATTTTAAACCTAACAAATTGATATTAAAATTTTAGCCCTATATTTGGGAGATAAAGTTCGGAAGGTGGTAAGATGGTGGTTCGTTGTAACAACACAACGAAGCTAACAGAGAATACGCTATACTTCCGGCGCTGCACCGATGAATGACGTAATAGCTCGTGTTTCTAGGCGTCTTGGGTTTACTTTCTAATAGAATTCGCCTACAACCAGATTTTTTTTCGTGTGCGTCAAACGTTTCGCCTCAAGCAAAAAGAGAAAGTTGTGTAGATCGATTCTCTTTTTTTTCTATTACATTGTTGATAATAATTATAAGTTATTACGTAATATATTACGTATTTATATTTCAGAAAGTTAATGTCATTAAACCATTTTAAAAATATAATTGTACCTATGAATATAATAATTTTAATATGTGTTTTATATTGAAGAATTCAATAATTGAATTTGGTTTACTATGCCCAACATGTCGTGTGTATTCGTGTCAGCCGTCATTAAAAAGTAGAAAATAAAATAAATAAATAAAAAATTTTAAGGTATAAGCTTTCTTCAAAATGCATTTTAAATGAGAAAATACGTTTACACATTATAATTTCGTCAAACTTAACTCAAAAGTAAAAAATGATTTTTTTGATTACTATAAAATGCATGGTTCGAATAAAAGCGTGGGCGCCTTTACCTTCTAGGAATATTCCATTTGTTTAAGGAAATATACTTAAAATATAAGGTGCTATATAAGGCGCGCATGCTTTTATTCGAACTATGCATCTTATTGTAATCAGAAAAATCATTTTCAACTTTTGCTTTCATTTTGACGAAATTATAATGTGTAAACTTATTTTCTCATTTAAAGTGCATTTTGAATAAAAGCTTATACCTTAAAATTTTTTTACTTATTTTATTGAGTCATAACTACATTCACAACTTCACTGCGACTAGAAATGTACACGTTTTCTGTTAGTTTTCATTATTACGAGGCGTGTCCGGAAAGTAAGTACCATTTCGTTCTACCGCCACCGCAGCGCTAGTGTCGCAGGTCCGTGCATGTGCACACACGTCTCTGGTTCATTGTGTGTCCACTGACGCCATTACAGCAGGATTGTGTTGTGTTTACAGGTGTTAGTGAGTGTTCAAAATGTTTAAGACGATTGCCGATCCCGCCGACTGTGAAGTGCGTTCTGTGATACGGTTTTTGAACGCAAAGAATGTTAAGCCAGCTGAAATTCATCGACTGTTGTTTGGATTCTGAAGTGACATGACAAACCCAAGTTTTATCACCGGACATAATTTTGTTTAGGAATTGCCCTCTTCACTGTATCGGGTAAGAAATGTCAAAGCACTGCCAAGTCCCTTCGTTTTGTGGGCATCCGTAAGCATTTTCGGAACCCAGCGGGAACACAATTTGCGATAATTTAAGCGATTTGTGACAATCTCATGAAAAACAGTTCTTGAAATTTGTGGAAACTCATCACAAAGCATTCTTATTGTGAACCGACTGTTTTCACGAATTTTCTCATTCACTTTTGCAACCAAACCATCATTGACAACAGAAGGTCGCCCACTCCGTGCTTCGTCATGAACATTGGTGCGTCCATCATTGAATTGTCGAACCCACTTTCTAACCATTCCATCAGTCATTACATTTTCACCATAACTCTCTATAAGTTGACGATGAATTTCAGCTGGCTTAACATTCTTTGCGTTCAAAAACCGTGTTACAGAACGCACTTCACGGCGGGATCGGCAATCGTCTTAAACATTTTGAACGCTCACTAACACCTGTAAACACAACACAATCCTGCTGTAATGGCGTCAGTGGACACACAATGAACCAGAGACACGTGTGCACATGCACGGAACTGCGACACTAGCGCTGCGGTAGCGGTAGAACGAAACGGTACTTACTTTCCGGACACGCCTCGTATTTCCAAGTGTGAGAACTTCTCAAATATTAGCTATTTGGAATATTCTGCTTTTAGTGACTATTTTGGAAATACAGTCGGACTTCTATTGAACGAAGTCGCTAAATCCCGAAAAAAAGTTCGTTATATGGAAAATTCGTTAAATAGAGATTCGCCTTTTAAAATACTTTAAACTGCACAAAACAGATTTAAATTCATAAACACTAAATATTATTATTAAAAAAGTAATTAATCACTCCTTTATTTTGTAAATTAATATCTATTTGTTTTATATATTTTACCCATCAAAAAGAAATCTGCAAGGAAAACAAGAATAAAGCAAAACATTGTCCGGGAATACACTGTATTTTCAATTTTAAAAAAATAATTTTATATTAAAATTAATGAATTTTAGCATTTCATCATACGAAGGTTTGTTGATTTCTGCATCATGGTGATTTCCATCTTCGTCTTCATCGCAATTCATTGCTGTATTGTTTTTATTTTTCACACTGTCCACTTCAAAACTGCCTCATCCACATCTTCATAGACACATGCTTTTAAACGTTTTGAACAAGAATTCGATGAATCATAATTTTGTATCTTATCACGATTTTTTAAAATTATGGTTGATAAGCTGTTTGGAGGAATACCAAATTTTAAAGCAATATTCTTTTTTTTTCACGCCTTTATCCACCTCATGAAGAATTAAATTTTTTTCTATGATGCTCAAGCACTTTCGCTTTGACATTTTCCAGCTTCAAGGTCTTTGATCACCATAAAATATGTTAAAAGAAAGAATAAGTTTGAAATGTTTAGAAATATTTTGAGTAATAGGGAGAAAAAAAATATTGGATCACAAGAAAAAGTTCGTTAAATAGATAATGCACTTCGCTGTTTGGAGGCTATTTTACGAAGAAAATCGCAAAATGTTCTCGGTTCCAAGAAAAAGTTCGCAAAATAGAGAAGTTCGCAAAATAGAGAAATTCGCAAAATAGAGGTTCGTTAAATAGAGGTCCGACTGTATATTCTTCGCCCTAATGCGATTAATTTGAACTCGTTGACGTTTTTACCACTGTTGAAGAACACATTGATAAAATCTAATGGACATCTATCATGGAAACGCTTGTTTTCTTTATTTCAAACGTTCGAGGAGATAGGAGTTTCCAATTACTAATATAATAGCCCAGATCTGTCTCTCACTGATCCGGTGACGCTCTGACGTCACCAACAGTGCAATTCGCGCCATAGCACTGCAAAACGTTAAACAGCATAATGTCATTGTTAGAGCACATAAATTTCAGTAATTTTAAATTTAGAAAGTAATCGTCGTTCTAATTTCAAATTTAGTAGCTCTAAAGTAGTAAAACAAAATTTCAAATTAATTTCCGTTTTTCGATCGAAAGTAGTAAATTACGTCAGTGGTATATCATGCGCGTGATATAGTTTGGACGCCACGATGCATCTGATTATTTACTCCAATCGTGATGATCTAATTTGATAATATTTTTTGGCAACGTTAAAATTTACACAAAGACATCAGAAGTACAAGGAAACTTGTTAAACAACGAAAAATACTTCACACGGAATGTTGTTTACCAAGAGGTTCTTTGATTAAAGAAATATGTAAATAAAAAAAATATTTCCTGTCATAAAACATATGTTTATTTTATTTGTTTTCAATCAATGTTAAACATTTCTGTCCCATATATATCTATTTAAACTCTCGAATGAAGAGGCAGTTTGCACCCGTCATGGTATGACGGGTGATTTTCTAGTTAATAAATAATCGGCTTAAGGGCGTTAAAACAATAAAAAAGTAAGGTTATGCTCTCAAGTCTTTAATAGAGAATACAATCGTTAAAAAGATTGTTATAGTTTGCCATTAATGTGCATCGCACAGAAATTCCAAGAAACCAACGGAATTCTGATAAAAATTATGATCTCTCTTTCAAAACAATATGAAGTCATCTTATAACAATGGAATCAATTATTTTGATTTATAATGTTCGCTTGTTCATGATGTCCTAAATGACAGAGCCGTTGCTTATCAAAACGCGTCTTTAAGATGCCCTCAAAGACGCCTTTAACGATCTCGGAAAAATATGAAGAACAATTGCTTTCCTCTCCATTATGTAATAAATCAATAATATAAGAAAATTATTTATTGAATTAATAAGTTTTCAATCAAACATAACTGTTGAAAGAAGACTAAAATTGGATAGAACTTTTTTAATATTGTATTGCAGAAAAATAATTTCAGAAACAACCTAATCATAATATCGAAATGCAACAAAATATGCAGCTTCATTTCAAGCAGTTTTATTAAAATTAAATTTTAGTGCCAAACTTTGATTCAAACATGCAGCTATTTTTACGTTATTTATATCTAACGTTTGCGAGTACATTCAAATAACTTTACAACTGAATTGAACTGCTATTCCTTTAAAACGCTATAAAAGAACAGACAACCATATAGTCTGGAAGAACCGAGACGTGACGGTTAAATTTAAATACTAGTTTGAATATTGAAACCTTTACTTCATGATCCTCAAGAGGAGAAAACTCTGCTTCAAGACAATATTATAAAAAGATACAAATTAAATTAACAAATCATAGCTTTTAGACATAAATAAAACGCACGATTTGCTATTTGGAACATATTTTAAATATTTAGTTCTTACAACTAAATCCCCATCAAAGTTTCTTTCTTTAAAAAAAAATATGCCATAAAGATCTATAGAATAGAACAGATGAAGTAGTAAAACAAAATTTCAAATTAATTTCCGTTTTTCAACAGAAAGTAGTAAATCACGTCAGTGGTATATCATGCGCGTGATATAGTGTGGACGCCACGTTGCATCTGACTATTTTTTGCAATCGTGATGATATAATTTGATAATATTTTTTAGCGGCGTTTGACAAGCAGAGAAGTGCTTTGTTTGATTAGAATTTCGAAAAAGAATTCCTTTGAAATTTTAACTTTTGACTTCCGTTTGACAAGCTGAGAATTTTATGGTTATTGAATTATTATGTACATATTTTGTGTATATTTTTTACTATAATTTAATACTTTATAATCATGAATTAGTTTACTATATTTTTTACGTACCGACGAAGAACCCATCGCAAAAAGACGGCGGATGAGAAGGGAAAGCAAGATGGTTAGCGAGGTATATTTATCTATTTAAACAGGTCAAATTTGATGGGAAATCTCTCGAATGAAGAGGAAATTTGCTTGACTGGTGATTTTCTAGTTTCTAATAACAGTAAAATGCTAAAAAAACTAACAATGGGTTGCACAAAACGCACGCAATAGAATTTACAACAACACGCAATCAATTAGTTAAATGATGTTCAATATTGAAATCGTTTCCTGTATTAAGTAGAGTGTCACGATATATTGCGTTTCGTGCCAAAGAAATACTTTTTTTATCATAAGCAAGTGCATGTACGTTATTTGATGGGATAAGTATAAGAACATTATTAATTTTTCAAAGCTGCGGAGCATTTATTGGAATTTCTGTTATAACATCTGTGGGTGAAAGAACTTTCTGTTACCATACAAAAAATCAATATAAAACGTTTCAGTAGAGAACATAGTTACACATCTTATTTCTTGCAGGTATAACACGAAGGAAGTAATCCAGATTCTCTATAGTTTGATATCTTCTGAATCTTTGATGTGTCGAATTTAAAACCCTGATATATTTCACATAAGTGTTTTACTTTCTTGTTCACGAATATACTTTCTCGTATAAATATTGTTATTGGCAAAAAAATCTAGCCCCGAAATTTTGATGAATCGCCACATTTAAGACCTCCCTGAGTCTGCAAAAAAACCATTCTTAGAATTATGTTTGCCTGTCTGTGGTCGCGGTAACAACAACAATAAAGAAAGCGAAATAAGCTAGACAGATGAAATTTGGTATGGGGTCTTAACACCAAAATTGTCAATCGCTATCAAATTAAGGACAAAATCCGCCAACCTGAAGTCTGTTTATCTGTCCGTCTATGTGCATTGAATAAAATTGCTCAAAAACACAACAAGCTAGGTAGAGGAAATTTGCCATATTGATTTATTATCAGAATTGTAGACTTGTAGCAAATTTTGCGTCTCCTATGACCGTCTATCGGTCCATCTATTCTTCTGTATGAGGACGCACACGTAACAACGTGGGTAAAAAATTTCTAATATATTATCTTGATCATTGCACCAAAATTGTAGATCTGGGACAAATTTTGGACCCAATCCCTCTATGGTCCAAAATTCATACTCGATTCTCTTCACTATGCGATCATTGCACCAAAATTGTAGATCTGGGTCAAATTTTGGACCCAATCCGTCTATGGAAGGATGTCCAAAATGCATACTCGATTCTCTCCGCTATGCGACATGCTGAACATAAAGATTACCATATTGTGTAAATACACGAAAAGGGTATACGCTTTAAAATGAAAAATTAATTTATGAATAAATGGAAAGCTCTAATAAGCACATACTTATATTATAGGCGACCATCTTATAATTTAAAACCGTGTTCAGATATCGAGGAAAGTACCTGTGCTCATTCATTGCAAACTCCATATAACACCAATTTGATGACATTCAATCCTTCGCAATGTTAACGTGTGCCAACCTCACATTGTCGATGAGCAACCCGATACCTTCCAATCAAGCGGCAGAGTCTTTGCTCTCACTGTGTTATAATGTGTCTTATGGCATAAAAAATCTAATAATTTGGCCGATTCTGGGAATTATTAGACAACTTCAAGATAGGATGCATGATGTTAGTGGTTTTAAAACATTAATATCAGACGAAATGGCAAAAAACATTTGATTCTATTTAAAATTATAAGTTAATGTGGAAACAAAGAAACAAAATTAATTTTGTTCCCAAATCCATTACATAGATTTTTAGCATTTATTCTTTTTTTAATTAAGAGTGCAACTCTTATAATTTAAGGTTATTTGCCATTGTTTTTCGTCTATAACAGCTAATATTGTTTCTTGTGTGTGTTTTTAAATTTCTGTTATTTCATTTTAAAAGACCAATTTTCCATTCAGGATTCTTAGAAACATATCCGTAAGTTGATTTTGAATCATTCATTTTTTTGGAGAGTGACACTCACAACAGACAAATCTTTCTAATTCTGCAGTTTTTCCCTGTGTAGAGGAATTTTACTGTGCACATTAATTTTTTTTTATGTTGACAAAGGTTATTAATCAATTTTGGTGTGGCCCCTGGTACTTTGGTGGCGAAATCTCGACTTCAGAACGGGAAGGGCGCAGATAGCAGACCCAATTTCACCTAAGATCCACAGTGTACATCGACTTGTTGCTTCTTAAGTCGAACGAGGTCAGACGTCCTCCTGCTACTGTGGTGTTGTAGATTGGAAAAGGGACTGCCGGCTGGGATGCTGTCTCGTCGTCTGACCACGATTCAAAATGACAACGTCTACCCCCCAAATAGTTGGGATCGATTCAAAATGTCAACGTCTACCCCCAAATATGTTGGGATCGATTCAAAATGTCAACGTCTACCCCGAAATATCTGGGATGCTGTCTCGTCGTCTGACTACGATTCAAAATGACAACGTCTACCACCAAATAGCTCTCCCGTGGCTTCAAAACGGGGCGTAAATGATAAATCGAACCAATTTTCTTGTAAAA
>BGPR01043145.1:0-13034 GCA_013235015.1 Araneus ventricosus
AGATTTAAGAAAAGCTTGTATTTCGCTTTTATTTTTTTATTCTGGATGTCACAATCAATTCTTTGCAAGAACGCTTCGAAGAACTGAATGCTATATATGAAAAAATTGGTTTTTATCCAACATCAAGAAAGCGAAACACAATAAAATTTTAGATGTGTTTAATTACCTTCATTTGGCTTTGAGTGACGGTAATCATAATGATGTAGATGGTTTCCAACTTCACCAAGAAATATTAGTTATGTTAATTCTACTATCAGACAAATTGACCAGCTGTTGGAGATTCCAACTTACTTCAATATAAGCAAGGTTGCTCCAAGTTTTTGAAATCTTTCAGAGGCTTTGAGTATTTTTCTGACTTTCCTAGTAACTGTAGCTGCTGGCGAGAGAATTTTTTTTAAACTGAAAATTATCAAAACGTATCTACAATCCACCACTTCCCAAGAGCGAATAATTGGCTTAGCAACCATAACAATTGAATGGGACCTTTTGTAGAACATTGAAATTGAGAAGAAATTTTGCAGATAAATGCAAGAAAAGTTATTTTTTTGAACAGAATTTATAAAACTGTTTTTAAATAAATTCAACTATTTCTAAAATTTGTTGATTTTATTATTTTAGTTTCTATAAGACCTATATTATCTTAAATATATCTGAAGTTCAAAAATTCTCACTATAATATTATTTAGTCATATTTGCAGATTAAACATACATATTTCTGTGTAAAAGTTTGGCATTTAGAATACAGACATAATAGAATTTTTAAAAAATACGTTGGTTATGTATGTTGGTGGTCGTCATATTGTTGCTTTGCCTGGTTGGTAAAATTACCTCGGGCCGCCTCTGCCATTAATAGAATGCGGCTTCAACTTCAGGATATTTTCCATTCCATTTTGGTGTTTGTTTGGTTTTTAACTTTATCTAGGAAAGCACTTTCACTTAAAAGAAATAAATCCTTTTTTTTTTTTTTTTTTTTTTCGGCATCTTGGCTGGAGTTATAAATTCGATAGAAAACAAGTTTATTCATATGTTTATTACTATTGTTACTATGAAAAATGACTACATGCCAAAATCCAATAAAAGGTGAAAAGATACAGAAACATAACCTCAATTCATGCAGTAGTATAAACTTTGTACGGATTCAGATGGGCAAATCTAATTTGATAATGTTTCAGTTATTTGTCCCTAATAAACATTTAAATTATGCCTTATTTTATTAGTTTGTTTTCTGATGTTTCAGATTTGGCATTAATAAGCAGTTACTCCAATTAACTGATAATCCAAATAAACTCAATCAACTGTATATATGGAGGGCTCAAAAGGTATACAGTGCAAGTCAATAAATCTAGAAGATCCATTTATCTCATTAAAAAAATAGTAGTAAAAAAATACCAATTTTTTTTGTGACATTTTGCTATTTAAGTATAAAGATAGCTACTTGAATACTTTGACAGTGAAGAGACACGTGCAATAAGCAGGTCATTTTCAGAAAAAATTGACTCACAGCGATTGCCTTGTTAGCCCTCCATATGCATGTTTCTGCTTCTGAAATTGAGTTCATCACTAAGATATAAAAATATTTCTCTAAAGTTATATGACTTGTATAAATAAGTTTAGTTACTTATGTCCGAGCAAAAGGGTTAGCTTCTTAAAATTATCTGTATGACTTTTAACTTTAAAGAATTATTTCCTACAACACAAATGCCCCGTTTTTATGACAGAAGCTTATGGTAACCAGATGTGCAAGTTCTTTATATTAATAGGAAGTGAGAAAGTTATGTTACCTCTGTATCTAGTTAGTGCACTATAGGTTTGTTATGCGAAAATTTAAAACTATGCCTGAAACATACAAAATTTATCTTTTGAAATTCTGATTAAAAAAGTTATCAAAAGAAAATAGCTTTTTTTTTTCTTCTTTCTAATTGTAAATAATGCTTGTGGTAGCTAATTTTTGACAGGATTTTGATGTTGTTCAGCATAAATTGTGATATCTGGAGGTTTTATCAATTGATTTCTTTAGTTTCTATGGATTTCATTCATTTTCGTTTCTCAAAAGTTAGTTTTTTTATTGAACTTTATTTAATCTTTAAATACACACAAAATTTTCACATCAATATCATGGACATGTATATGTTCAAGAAGTTGTGCTAATGGGTGAAACACAGGTCCTCAATTATAGGCCTACACCTATGCGAAGAAAAAGAATATTATATAAAACACTGAAATTGTATAATGTAAATATTGTATTATATAAAACACTGAAAATTAATACTATCATTTGCAATTATTACTTCAAAACTTGTCAAACTTTCTCAGTTACCATAATTTTAACTTGTGGTCTTAGTTTTGTCTATTCTCTTTAACATTAGGTTGTGTCCTTAGATATGTTCTTTCCACCAAATTCAAACGGAGGATATGGCTGCTTTTTTTTTTTTACTGATTGATGAAATCTATAAAGAATTGGTTATTCATCAATACCTTATGATGGATCGGGATTCTAGCTTCCTTATGTCTAATTAATGGAACAAAGATATTGCCAAGTGCTTGAACATTATAGAAAGCTTACATATTTGTTCCATATGCATTCAAAATTCCATTTGTAATTCAAACCTATGTGAATTTATCATGAAAGAATTTCTTTCGAAATTCAGATTTTATGTTTAATTCTTTTAAATATATACTTGCTTTTCAAACAAATCCATGGAAGAACATATGGAGAAAAGAAATACCACATTCTTAATTGGTAATTATTCTTTCTGATTTATAGTACTGCAACAAACTTGTTTTTCTCTGGATTGTAAAATGTTACACAAAGTTTTAGTTTTTAAACCATAATTATTTAATAAACTATTGTATATATAATTATAATACTTATTCCAAACTGGGAGGAGGCTCCCCAAATCTGGGTATGAGATGCATCTGTATTAGTAAGCTGTTGCCTCGCTTCCTAGGTGAGTAGATAAATGGAAGTGCGACTTGTTTAGGCCCATTTCTAAAAATGCTCATTAAACTTAATGTGAAGTATTATATATAAAGAATTATCTCTTTTGTGTATAATATTTAGTATTCCGTTTTTCCCCCTCTCTCACTGTTATAAAAGTTTATTGCAGCCAGCTCTAGAGTGTATTTTGCTGTGGTCTTTAATGTTTAAAAATTAGAAAAATTGGCAAACTTTTCCTGCCATTTTATATTCCAAATGTATTTTCAGTGGAAAATCCAACGTACACAGTTGTATGAATCTTGCAATTTTTTGTAATTACAGATTCTCGCCCTTTTCATTTCAGAAGCAATGTTCAAATGAATTTCTTTTTTATAATTGTTGATTATCCTAAAAATTCTTGTGATAATTGATTTTTAACACATGGTATTGAGAAGGTTTTAAATAATTATTGCAACTTTTGTTTTAAATATTCTGGTTTGTACATGCTTGATTATTTCAACTCATCATTTGGATTTATATAACACTTTAAATTTGTATAAATGAAATGCTATTTCAAATTGAAATACAGTAAACTCTCGATTATCCCGCATTCAAGTATCCGGAAAGCTCAACTAACCGGAAAAATTAGAAAATGAGTTTTTCTAAAAGTTTTACATCTGCGCGCCAAAATTTCGTACGCGCGCGCCCCGTTCCATTCACGCGGACAATTTATTTCTGGAATGCAACATTCGCTCCGCACGGAGGAGCGTAGAAGGGGAAAACAAAAGCAATATAAAGTGCTGTGGCGTTCAGAGACTTGCTTTATGGGGGGTTCAAAAGCAAAAGTGAGAACCAAAAAATAAATAAATAAAAAGTCCTCACCTTTCGCCGGAAAAACAAGACCTAAAAACGAAATCTACAACCATAAAAAAAAAAAAGGTAAAGGGACAAAATCGGTAAAAAAAAAAAGAAAGAAAGCTCATGGGGGGTACTTCAGATTAGTAAGTTTCTTTCTTTTCCTTTATTTATTTACAATCCAAATACCGGCAGATGTTGATTCCGATTACGTAATATCAAGTGCAGGAGAATTGGAGGCACGCGTATTGCGCAATAACCCTTGCGATCTTCTAAAAGATAATTAGTTTTGATATTCAATCTGGGATTTGTTTATTATCACTTAAAAGAGTTTTATTATGCTCTCTGAGTAGAATATTTTTCAGTTTCGTCGGCTATTTTTATATGTTTATATTTTTACAATCTATATATTTACGGTAAAAATTCGGCTACAGATCATATATATATATATTTTAAATCATCAATGTTAAATTAAAATCTTCATAATATATTTTGTAAATACAATGTTATGGAAGATACAGAAGTATTCTTAAAAATTCTATTTAATGCACATTTCAAAATGACAAAAACAAATTATTTGACCGAAAAAAAATCTTTAAAAAGAGGCTACAATCTACCCCTCCCTCCATTTTTCCCGTCACACTCAACTATCCGGACTTTTCAGGTATACGGAAATCGGAGTTTTCCGAGCATTCCGGTTAGTTAAGCTTTTACTGTATACAGTTCTGCATATGTTCTGGCTACAGTAAAAAGAAAGTATTTTTACAAAAATGCTAGCTTTAGGTATCATGTACCTCTTTGTTCCTAATTTTTGTGGTTAGAATATTTCCTCAGCATGGTAATCTTTCGATTACCAGTTCTCTTGGTTAGTCTGGGAAGTTGTTGCTGTTGGGCAGCAGCTTCCGCTTGCCTGTCGTATCCAGATTCATTTATCTGACCTTGTACAGGTTCACTTGGCATTGGCTGTTCTATAAAAAATGTAAGATAATTAATTATTTATTAAAATGACATAAAATTCATTTAGTAGAGAGCTATATTTAGTTTACCAAAACTTTGTTGTGTCACATTTTTTAAACAATTAATTTGGAACTTTTATCCGAAAATAACCTTTATGTTGCTTCAAATCAAAACATTTATGTAACTAAACTAATTTAGGATTTTGAAGTTGTATGTCTCTACTTTTCTACATAACTATTGGTTTGCCAGAAATCTATGAATTATTTTTCCCAGAAATTGCAATAATACATATCATGAAGATTGTTAATAATAAAACTTCACCTGAATATCATTTTTTAAAATTCCTTATGAATTTAATCTTCACCGCTGAATGCTTTCTTGATTATTAGTCTCTCTTTAAAATGCTAGTTTAACCTTAAATTTACATGCAGTGGTGTTAAAGAATAATTAAGAAATGTTAAAATGAGCAAAACTATCAATCTTCTCTATTCAAATTATTTAGCCTTGCAGTTTTTGCTGCAGGACCACAACACCCAAATAATTGCTATTATATCAGATAATTTTTATAATTAGTTTAATCAATTTTTGTTCATAATTAAAACGCTTTCAGCGATTTTATTTTTATATCTGAAATATGTGAACACAAATATTATCGAAATAAGTTAAGGATTTGTTACATTAAAGGAGATTTAATTGGCTCTTAACAAAAATACTTTGTATTACGATTGAATAAATAGCTATTATATAATGAGTCGGAAAGCTCTAAAAGAGTTTATATAAAATATTTAGCCTTAAATTATTTTAATTGTACAGTTGTTGCATTCAATATTTTGCATACTGTTTAATTACTAAAATTATTTTTTAATGTATAATTATTATTACTTTATTTTATTAATATTTATTTATAAATTAAATATTATTCCTTAAAACCATTAAATACTAAAAATAAATCTTTACTAAAGTTTTCCATTTAAACTCTTGCTCCACTTGTTTTTAGGCCTAGTTTCCTGTAATTCAAATTTTAATTGTTGTCCTTTCAACAATAAATTAGTCATGTTCCAATGTAATATACTAGTTTTGTAAAAATTTGTATTTTAGAAATAATAAAGTGCAAAATATGACAAATATATGGAATACTGGCAAAATGAAAATAGAGCAAATTAAAAACTTACTGGATTGTTGTTGCTCCATATTCCTGGAAAAAAGTTTACAAGAATGTTACAATTCTTATCGTATTTTGTAAATTTTATTAAAATTAAAATATATCTTAATAATATTTAATAACATTTATAATCTTTTAGAAAAATTTGAGCTTTTCCCAAAACTAAGGTATTTAAAATGAAATTTAATGTTTCATTATGACAATCACTCTAAGATAAAAAGGCTTAGAACCTTCACACTGCTGTTTTTATCATTCGTGTGTAATGGGGTAATGAGTCGCCACCATTCTGCAAAAGGGATAAGTTTATTATCCTCATTCAAAAAAATAAATAAATAAATAAAATATTTAACATTTTGTATTTTTCCTGATTTTCTATTAGTGTTCTTTAGGCTTCATTAGGACTCAATAACTGCACAATGTATGATGGAAATGTTTAAATCTTTTAAAGGCGTAAGTTTTGTTGTGCAAAAGGGAATAAATTCTTCTAACAATAATGAATATAGGAAATGTCCATCTCCTGAACTTTATAAAGCAGTCATATAATTGGGCCATTCTCCTGTTATGCATGGGACATTTGCAGTCTTTTGAAGTATGTAAAAATAATAAAATAAGATGTGTATTTATTTTTTTTTTTTTTTTGTAATTGAATTCAAAAGCAGGACTCATTCTCAAATTTCAGGTAGAAAACAAAACAATAATTAAAGTTTAAATACTTAAAAATAATTATTTAATATACTCATTATGCACAGGACTCGGAAAAAAATTAATTTCCACCTTGACTTCTCTAAGTCATAAACTCTGTGAATTTAGAACTTGTATATTGCCATTATATTTTTTTTCCCTAACAACTAAATAGTACCTCTATCCAATTATGCCACATTTTTGCCAAATACATTATTCAATAAAATTTATTTAATTTTTGTTATGCATGGGACATGTCTGAATTTTACTCCATTTTAGCAGTAGGAATTCAAAAATTATGATGGTAATTATATTTTTAATCGGTGGCGAATTCAGGATTTGGGTCTGGGAGAGGGGGGGGGGCGGAGATATAAAATGTTTCTGTATCATTGTGACGAATGTCAAATCTTATGTCTTATGTAAACCAAAACACTTTAACTTTACAGACTTCACTCGCCTGACAATAAGAATCATAAAGAACACTACAATACTTTCGATAATTTAACGAAAAATACGATGAAATAACTAGCAAAAACATGTTTTTGACCATGTCAACGCTGCAAATACGAGTGGAATGACTACAAAAGTGGGAAAACTTTCGAGCCTGTCAAAAACCAGAAAGAAATGTTTTCACTTTTTTAAAAAGGAGATTAAGAAAAAAAAAAAAGCTGTAGTGATTTTAAATAAGATAAAGAATTCTGGTTTAGCTGGGGGGGGGGGCTGCAGCCCGATAGCCACCCCCTGGATTCGCCACTGTTTCTAATGAAATATAAACTACTATAGGTAACAGTATATAATTTAGGTAAAATTTTGAAGGAAAAAAAGTTATCCACATTTTACTTAATTATATATGTATTATTATTTTTTTTTTTAATGTGGTGATGATTTCCTAAACTCTAAATGTAGGCAAGGAATTTGTGAAGTTTTCTACAAAGGACAAAAATTAAAATGGACTGAAGATCTTTCTAATAATGTTTATTGGGAAAAATTAAGATGCAAAAATAAATTGCCAAGTGAAACAGACATTCATTGGGGAAGTTTTGGATAGCATGTGTTAATAGTTTTCAGCAATAAGTTCTCATATAAGCACGAAAAGAATACAATTTCAAGAATTCCATACCAGGATGAAATCCAGAGTGCACTTTAGCCACGAAAAAGCATAACCCTATTTACAGCTGCAGTATTTGTACATAGAAAATGCAATACTTAATATATTCTGACACTTCTGAGAAGGAAAAAAATAATACGAGAGCTTTTTCATTGAAAAAAATTATGAGGAAATTCATCCGAATGCAAGGGAAAACAATTTTTTTTTTTTTGAGATATTATATGAACAGATGGCCATTCATCCAAGTTTAAAAATAGATACATGACCTTGTTGCCATAAAACCTTAGCATTAAATTTAAAAAACTCTCCCATGGAAAAGGTGTGGTGGATGAAATTGGTGGTTAGGCGAAATGCTGTCATGTAAAAAAAAAAAAATCAACTGCCCCAGTCAGTTGTCAGAAGAAGATTCAAATCAGCAGAAGATTTTGCAAATGTTGTATATGGCATAGCTGTTTTAACAACAGTTATGTAATTTTTAGATAAAGATACAAGTGGAGATAACAGTGTGTGGGTTAAAGCAAAAGTAATACTAGGCATTTCAAAATTGCACAGAATTAAATATTCACATTCTTCTGGTTTTGAATTTTTTACAAATACTGTAACATCAATAAAACGAAATGTTGATACCATGCCAGTTAACACCATAAATATTTCTACAGGAAATTGGGTTGTGGTGAAATTCAAAGAAAGTTTATATGCCGGAGAAGTTACACAAGTTTTAAGTAATGATATTGAAGTTTCTGCCGTGAAAAAGTCGGGAAAATTTTGGAAATGGCCTAAAAGAGAAGATAAAGTGTTCTACAATATGAGTGAAGTCATTAAAATAATTCAGCCACCTACAGTTACAAATGCTCATGGAGTTTTTGACTTTCCAGATTTGTAGAAAAATCTGTGTTATGTATGGGACATGAAAACAAGTACTAATATTTCATTTAATATTAAACTTGCAGAAAATTTCTCTACAATATAAATTGGTACTAAGAGAAAGTAAATTTATAACTGTTTCCAGTGGCGAATCCAGGGGAGGGGCTATCGGGCTGTGGGCCCCCCCCCCCCCCGAGCTAAACTAAAATTCTTGATTTAATTTAAAATCACTAAAACTGTTTGATTTTTAATTTTCATCTTAAAAAAATAGTAATGAAATCGTGACAACATTGCTTTCTGACTTGACAGGCTCAAAAATTTTCCCACTTTTCTAGTCATTCCACTTGCACTTGTAGCATTGGCGCGGTCGAAAACATTTTTTGGCCAGCTATTTCATTGTATTTTTTATTAAATTATCGAAAGTATTGTAGTGTTATTTATGATTCTTATTGTGAGGAGAGGAAAGCCTGTAAAATTAAAGTGTTTTGGTTTATATAAGCCATGAGGTTTGGCATTTGTCACTACGATACAAAATTTTTATGAGCCCCCCCCCCCCGGACCCAAAGCCTGGATTCGCCACTGACAGTTTCTATTTTGCCATAAAAATAAGTGTGAAAAATAAAAAAAGATAATGTTTTTGTGTGATGCACGGGGCATCCAATTTTTGTTCAAATAAATCGTCCTTTTTTGAAAAATTTTAATATATATTTTTTTCTTTCATTACTAAATAAGAACATTATGTAGATACCTATACTTAAAGAAAATTGAAAAGCAACAATATTTTTCCAATTAAGGAAAAACATGTGAATATGTTGATCGTAATGAGAAACTTAAAAATTATAATGCTGGCTTTCAAGAATTGATTCCATATTAAAAAATTAGTTGAAACAAAATTTTATTTAATTTCCGAGGGTTTAACTTATATATTTTAATATTTCATTAATAAAAGCATATGCAAGTAAAAAAAAATGGAGTTCAGAGAGTTTACAGCAGAGAATGGCCCAATTATGCAATATTCATCAAGCATAAATTATATAAATAGGTATTATTCATTAAAAAAATTTTTTTTTGTACAAAACTTCCAACATCTCTGATAGTTTATATAATTAGAAAACAAAGACAAAGTTTGAATAGAAGGCTATCAGTAAATGTCTGTGGATTTCTTGTTTAGAAAGTGAATGTAATATTTAATGTATATTTAAGTTGATATGTTACGAATTTTTAACTATGATCTTCTAATTCGTGAAATGACTCAGTTTCATGAGAATTAAGATTTTATTTTATTAGCAACATTATGTGCAAACAGAATCTTGTTGAATAAAATGTTGTTACTTTTTTTTTCTTTCTAATGCTTATATTACTATTGCTTGGGCTTCATTATGTTACTAATTGTTTGTCTAAAGCATGAACAGTTAATGTTTTCTTTGCATAATTAAAATCATTATGATATGAGTATTGAATGTCATCTTAAATTATAGGTACATGAATAACTCATGAGTTTGAAGAATTATTAGAGGTTTTATGTGGAATCTTTCAAAAAACTTGCCAAGACGCCCCCCAACCAAGAAAAAAAATCATTAAGGTAAGTGATTCTTAACTGCAAGTAAATTATACAATTTTTATCAGTGTTGAAAATTTAGAATGACATATCATTCTAATACTGGATATTATTCTAATATGCAGTGTTGGGTCTAAATTCGTCACAAGACAAAAACACTCTGTAAAAATCTTATTCTAATATGAAGTGTTAAGGTATAATTTTGTCAACTTAATGCTAATTAACACTATTTATAGAATTTAAGTTTTTGAGATAATATTATGTATGCACTTGAAAAATGAAATTTTTCATAAAATATTAAAAACTTTACCTCTGTATCTCTTAACAGTTAGATGCAAGTAGTGTGGCACTGAAAATGAGGACACCAACTTTATCCTTTTAAAAAAGGAGTTTTGTAAATAGTGTTGTTTTGCATTAAGGCAAGAAATTGTACAAATAGAATTCAAAAATAGCACAGAAAAAAAGCAGATACACTTAATCCTACATAAATTTTATTTTTGTACACACTACTATTTAAATTTACATAAGTGAGTGTAGAAACATGGGAAGAATTAACTAAAAGATTTATTTAAGGTTAAATTTTTAAATTTAAAAATTAAGTAACTAAAAATTATAGAATTAAAAGATTATACATGAAATAAAAATTCATTATAAGCTCTCCCATTTTTGATGAATTGTTGAAAATGTGGTTAGTAATATTATTTATTTTATGAATTTTATATTACTTTGAAAAAAAGCAAAAATTAATTGTTGACACAGTATAATGTATATTCTTTTAAATTGAACAATTCTGGACATGTTTAATGACTGAATATTAAAATAATTTATGGGTCAAATGAGCATGTCAAGATGACATATACTGAACAACTTCAGACATACATGCGAATAATTTTCTGATGTGGAAGTCGTTAAAAAATTATTCATTAATTTTCTATTCACTTCCTTGTTCTGGTCAAAAGTTTTAAGTATCCCAAAAGTTTAGTTCCAGCTTAGGGACCTAATCCTCATTACACAGCCCATTTCAATCAAATATCATAATGTAGGCAAAGTAGGTACTAACATGAACTGCACAATTCCCCCCCCCCCCCTTATCATTATGTCTATTATTTATTTGCTTTTATCGATTACAGTTTTCTATTTGGGTTTGAAGCACTTACAGTAATCCTATTTTTATAGAATAAGTTTCATTGGATGTGGTGTCTCTGCCATTATTTGAAATTTTAGAATTCAGATAATTATCATCATGCAATTTGTATATAAGTTTACTTTTTTTTTTTTTTTTTGGGGGGGGGGCACTCTCGTCTTATGATGTGATACAACACAAATGCTATTAATTTTATGTAACTGTAAATAAATGTTTTCTACGGTACATCCAGTTTACAACATCTTCATTTCACACACTGATACACCCATTCAATGGATTTCACTATTAAAAGCAGCATTCTGTTTGATAAAGACCAGTTGCTATTCCAGAACTGTTCTTCAAAAAGGTTTGTTGTTGTAATTGTGAAGGTGCTGTAGTTTTTAAGAACCTTGCATGTATGGATATTTTTCCATAATTATTTTATGTTAATTACTAAATTTTAAACCTATAGTGAAATATTGTTTTTAGTATTATTAAAATTTATTTAAATATGAAATCCATCTTGGTTTAGTTTGGAGTTACAAAGATTAGTAAGTTTGTCATTATTCTTGCTACTAATATTAAACTAAGAAAAGTTCATCCATTAAAATTGTGCCGAGTGCTTTTCGCCCTATCCTGATTCGTAGTTCTTCTCAGAAAATATTTTATTCTTTCCACATTGGTGGTTCGTGCTGTCTAGGAATTGTGAAGAAAATTTTTTTTTCAACCTGAAAAATTATTTCATTAAGAACACATTCTAAACTGTTTTCTGACATACGGGAAGCTGGTGTACCTAGGTCCCATTTTTACTTTTTGATTGGAAAATTACTAAAAGAAAGGTAACAAAACAATTTTTCTTTCATATTTTAGGCCTTTATACACAACATATATTTTTTTGTACATTTTTTTAAAAAGTATTTCAGTGCATTATTTACAATTTAAAACAAAAATTTCAAATAGGACCAAGGTACACCATGGGTGGTGTACCTTGGACCAGCTATTTCTAGATTTAAAAAATCTAACCGAATAGTTTGAACATAAACATTTATTGGTATTTTGGCTACAGAAAAATGTTAATGAGCACTTTTACTCAATGAGGTCTTAGATTAGACCGAATTTAAAATTATTACAGCAACAGTTTCATTCCTATGAATAGGCTTAACCAACATTGTAATTAGACAAGTCAATTCCAAATGTTAATTTCCGAAGCTGCCTTTCAGATCCTCCAGTCAACACGGGATGTGGTAACTTCCACATTACATCACATTTTTCCACAACATAAGTGGTAGACCATGTAGTGGTCATGCACCAAGGTACACCACTTGGCCATTTCATGGAAAATGACCGACTACTAAATTGAGGTTAGACTTAACATAATTTCTAACACATGTTATTATAGCTAAAACTGTGCTTTATAAGTTAGGCATTTTACTATAGAGTAATTTATGTATGTTTAGGAACTATTAACACAAAATTCAACAGGAAAAAAAATTACTTTTGATGGGTCAATTTCCTTTTTCAGGATTCATTCATTCAAATGAGCACCTTGACAAATAAGTTCAGGTACACTGGGACCTCTGGTGGCAAGTGTACAAAATACATATAACATTTTCTATACATCTATACAGATGGCGCTAAAATCGGCATAGGTTCAAGGTACACTTATGTCCAAGGTACACCACCTTCCCCTATATTAATTAACCTGTTAAAATTTATAATTTGCATGCATATCTTATAAAGAAGATTCACATTTGTGGAACGTTACGATGAAAGAAAAGTAGATTTGCTAGACAAAAAGTGCCATGATGC
>BGPR01043146.1:0-13034 GCA_013235015.1 Araneus ventricosus
TGCGCCTTCTGTATGATTATTCAAAAGAACTTAACTCGTATAATTTTTTTAAGCTAGATAAGCACTATTTAGCAAGTTAACTCGTTTACCAGGACCAAGTGCGAGAGCATGCAAAGTTACAATTACTTGAACCAGAAGCAGTAGAACATTTGAAAACGTCTTAAGTGACTGCGAAGAATCTAGTAATAAAGAAGACGCCAAAACTAGTTTGCAAACCGAAAATATTGACAACAGTACTGAGAGTAATAAGGTTTGCTGGATTTTAACATAAGCATTACTCTTGAAATAATAATATTCAAACCGCTTTTTGAAATTTCAAATCTGCACGTATAAAGATCCCATTACATTTCTTCCAATCATCAGAAAGTGCCAAACGTTAGAAGAAAACTTGCAAAATTACAAATTATCTCACAGAAATTTTAAATTTTTTCATCATTGATAAGTTTATGATTTAAAAATATTGTAACACGGCTAAAAAAAGAAATAAATCAAAGTTTCATATCTATAAGCAAGATATATGGTCAGGCCGGATTATCAAATAGGCAATGTAGGAAACTGCCTATGGGCTCTGCAACTTCAGGGTGGCACCGATATTATTATTTTGGAAAAATTATTCTGAGGGCTTCCATTTGATTTATAAGAAGTGTGTTCTAGAACTTACTGAAATTAAAATCTAGTGTCGTTTAAATTCAGAACATTATTCTTGGAATATTTTTAATGTTTTCGAATTCATTAGCAGATCAATGGGTTACATTTCAACAGTACTGGGATACTTTGTATTAGAATATTCAAATTGAATTAAAAAGTTCTTTTAGTTTTTTAACCATTTTATTTAAAATTTCATTTAAATTTCAATTTTTTATACTCGATATTTAAAACTTTTTTTAAAAAGATTACCCGCAAAGAAGTGTTTTATTTCAGTTTGTCATATTGTTTGTTGCTCAAAAACTGCTTATTTAGATATTAAAATTAAATCAGTAAAGTTATCTGGTTTTGGAAGTTGGGGTTGGGAGGCCCAAAAACTTTCATTGCTTATACTGCCCTCCTAAGCGTAAAAGACGTATCTCAATCTTTTCAATCTCAGATTTTTCCTACTTGGTAATGTTTGTGAGATGCCAGACATTATTCCTAAGCAGTAAGGTCGTATCTTAATAAAATTAAAGCAGTGGATTTTTCTGACTCTACCAGTGACTTTTGCTTCTGGCGAGAGAAGTTTTTCGAAACTGAAACTGATTAAAACATATCTGCGATCTAGGACATCGCAGGAGCGACTAGTTGTTTGGCAACCATATCAATTGAACGGGACCTTCTACTACAACATTGATATTGAGAATATTATGAAAGATTTTGCAGATAAAAAGGCAAGAAAAGTGATCTTGTGAAGAGACTTTATAATACTGTGTAAAAAATTTTATATTTTAAAAATAAATTTGTTTAATACATTATTTTAGTTTCTGTAAGACTTCCTTATATTCTTAAATATTTCTGCAATTAAAAAAATTATGACCATAACATTATTAAGGCATATTTACAGGTAAAACACGCACATTTCTAAGTAAAATTTTGTTGGACATTTAAAATGCAGACACTATAGAATTTAAAAATTACGTTGGTTGGGGAGGGGGGAGCGCCAAATTATTGTCTGGACCGGTTGGTAGAATTACATCGGGCCGCCTCTGCTACGACAAAATAATTAATAATATATTTCAGAGATTTGCTGACCGAAACTCTCATCGCGAAATTAAAAGCTCGTTTAGAACTCCCACCCTACCGGGTGGGATAAGGGAGGATGGTTAGGGATGATTATCTCCGCAGGGTTCCTGGTGCTTTTTTCTGACCTGATGGTTCTTATGGTTTCTCACGATATGCATGATAAACACTGAATGGATATCAGTTTCTTCGGAAATTGGTGATAAATGGTTAGCAAGTGTCATTACTATTTTCAATCAGCAAAGAGTGAAGAACGGGAAATATACGTCCATTTTTTGCGCAGAGTAAGAGCACTCCAGCAAATTTAAAAGACGCAAGTTCGCTATCTTTACATTATTTTTAGCACTGAATGTTTGCATAATTTGTATGATGAAAATGCGATAGTGTTTAAAGAACGTAGATGCAGTTGTTCTGCCAAGCGCAAAGAAAAAAAAAACAGAGAGACAGAGAGAAAAGACCGCATAAAGTTTTACAATTGCTGGTAAAAATTAACAGGTCTTGCAGACCTTGCAAACAGATCTTAAATTGACATTGAAAAAAATATATTTTTTAATTAATTTTCTTTAAAATAGCAAGGATTTTCTAAAACAATTTACATTTAAAATGCCAAAGAATTAAATAAACATGTAAGAAGATTTAAAATTAAATTATGAAGTATATCTCAAATGTTCTGCTAGGTTTACAACAGATTTCTTTCAGACAAAATGATTTTCAAATAAAGTAATAATGCCTTTTGCATGTACTTTCCTTTTGAATATTGCGAAAAGGTAGTTTTGAAGATTATTATCCTGATCATGATAATAATACTAAGAAACGATATCGTCATGCCCATGCCTGAAGTTCTTTTGGATATGATGTCGATAATGTATATATTTTCATTCATTTCAGTGAAAATTATTCTAAATTTAAATTTTAGACTGATTACTTCAATTTCAGTGTCTTAGTTTTCATTAAGATGTCTAGTTCAAGCTTTTGTCTCGATAAAATCTGGAATGATGTCTTTGTCCATGAAACCTTCGGCATTTAGAAGCTTAATCTCACCAGTTGTGTTACAGCAAGCAGACAGAACTTTTCCGTCAGATTCCCCCTCTCCTCCGTTTGTTTTGCAAAATACATTAAATCCGAAAAAATTGAAATTATTATACTATTATCAAGTTAAAAATCTTTACTTTTTTATCTGATTTAATTATAAAACACGAAATTCCTGTTGGCAGCTTTTGTTAACTTCAGTTTTACACAGCATAAAATGAATGAATCTAAATTTATATAATTACTCTTTTATAATTCTATTAGAAACTTTGCTGCAGGCACTTTCACCTCATTTTTGAACAGAAATATTTAGCTACTTTTAAATATACTTCAGCATGAAATGAATTATTTGATGTTCATTATGTCACAAAAATGTGCCTCAGTGATAAGAAAAAATTAATTTGGTCCAAAATATAACTTTTAATTCCTTCGATTACCTTCAAAAGTCAGAGAGATATTTAAGACTCTATAATTTATTTATGAAATTTTTTTAAATCTTCTGGTTAAAAGCGTGATTTTTCTCATTTTAGTTTCGTTTGTATTCATAAAATATGCAGCAATGAAGAAGAAAGAATCTGTGGCTGAAGTCCCTTCAAAAGAGTTTTATATGTTATTTTCAACTCAAGATCAACTCAAAAATGTTTTATATGTTATTTTTACAGTTTATTTGCACTTTTAATCTTTGCTCTCGCCGGCATAAAGTTTCCGAAAAGAAAACGGGGATCACATTTCAAAAGAAAAAAGAGAGGGAGGCGCAGTTTTGGTATTTGCCCTGGGAGGCCATTTTATGTAGGTACGCCACTGACTATAAGGCAATTTTTTTTCTTTCTTTTTTTAGCAATTTTATTTTATCTATTATTTATTTTATTGTAAGATTTGTTTAGGTATGTTCAAATCAAATTAGTTAGCATGCGCATTTATCTAAATCAAAAATATCCTGTGCATTATTACATTTTCATTCCATGCACCCTGAAGTCGCGTGAGCCGTATCGTATGTATTTTTAAAATTAAAAAAACTTTTAAAATTCCTGCATTATTTCAGAATTTTTTATAAAGATGTGAATAGCAATATACGAGGATGGAGAAAACAAAAGAGAAAATGCCCCGTATTTCAGGACCGGAATGTATAAAAGTCAACCCGTACGCAGAAGATTAAAAAATACTATAAGAAATAGGCGTTTCAATTTTTATATATCACTCGCGCATGGGAAATGAGTAATTTAAAAGTTCTTTGAAAAGAAAATATTTTAAAATTTTCTGATTCAAGGATATTGTTGTTAATATTAATTTTATTATTCCGAAAAAAGGAACACATCATCATTTTTAATGACAAACACCTTAATAGTAATTTATAAAAACCCGTTTTGACCGCCACTAAAGAATTCATTACTTTCCGTCGACTGATTTTTCATATCTTAAAACGGCACGTCATCCCTTGCTTTGTTTTGACATTTTTTTACATAAAAGGAAAGAAGACAACTCATTGTTAGAGATACGAGGCATTTATATGCTGAGGTTCCAGAATATTTAATTAAATTTCGAAATTTCTGGCACTCGAACGAAAAAGTGACATTCGCTTATTTGAAGATAATGAAGATAATTCATAAAACTTATTGTCAAACGTCAGAATAATATCTGAAATTCTTACAAAAAAATTAACTTAGAATGTTATCTAAACTCTTCTTACGGCAGCGGACGAACACATTTGAGGCATATTTGCTTCTTCCAGGAATTCACACAACCTCTGTCGAATGCGCGAAAAAACCGGAAAAATTAACCGGAATGTGTTGAGAGCAATAGAAAAGGAAACTCACAAAAGAAATATCGTTTAATGGACTCACCTAATTTGCTAGTTTTCGGTTTCGATCCGCTTTGAAACAGATGCAGATTCTCCGAGTAACATTTTAAGGACAGATCGGGATTGTCAATGTCTTCGACGAATGTCCTCACTTTAGAAGAGTAACTGAAACAAAGTAGAGGAAAAGGAATTACGAAGATCCTTAAGAAAGATTATTTGGTTTAAACTTGCTTTAAGTATTACTAGTTCAAACATTCAGCAAACTCTTAAGAATATGCAGAAATAATCAAATGAAATTTACCAGTTATCGCTCTGTTTGTTTAGAAAATGCGTCCGTTATAATATTTATTAAGAAAATAGATATTCATGTATCAAAGCAAAAAAGAGAAATATAAGTGTTAAAAATAAACAATGAAGCCAGAACTTCTGCGGAACACCGATGCACGTAGTGGGTGGGGATCACAGAAGAAAATACCAGACAGGAATGTGACGTTAGGTGAACCTCACAGTCGGTTGACTAAGTAAATGGAGAACATTTAACAGCAATTAGCTAGAACGCTTCCGGTGAGCATGTGACAACGTATTGCAGTGTGGAAACATGGAAGGAGGAGCGTTGAGGGAATCTCATTAAGGCGAGTATTCCAATCGAAATGACCTCGACATTTTTCATGCGGGATAATTCTCCTGCATGAAGATGCTCAAGAGCAAGTGGGATGTTCTGAATCACCCGAAACAATACGGTCATTACACCATGCGATCTCGATGCTTTTGTTAAATTGAGAAGAGCTTTGTTTATGTGAAGAAAGTGTTTCTTGGAATAGGAGATTGCATTTGTAAACTTTGCTTTGCTCTGCCATTAATATCTCAAAGATTGCAGACAGAATTTTTGTTGTACAGGGGACACCTCTATAACTCTGGTATATATTATTGAATCTTCGCAAAACTAGTGTCGATGTTAATGGCTCAAGAGCACAGGTTAATTCAGATAAAAAAAACTGATTAACCGAGTTGATTAACTGCTATCTCGAAATTTCTACATTACGCCTACCGATTTTTTTTCTCTGAATGGATTCCTGGTCATGAAATTAGCCCCCCTCGCCAAAAAAAATTATATAATTCTTATCATAATTTCGAGAATTACAGGCATTTGAAAAACGGCTTATCTAATGTGAAATGAGTTATATGTATAAACTTTTGTTAATATCTCTGAAACTATTATAGGTTTCTCAAAAATTTTTTCGCTCGCTAAAAGAGCGTAATCATCCTACATAAAAAATGAAATAAATTCATTAATAAAAGAAAATAATATTTTTTACAAATTTTTAAACCCGATTGTGGGAAAAAAGTGAATTGTAACATTGTAAAAGTTTTACATGGCAGCAAAGCTGAGAACGTCGAAGTTCAAAAAATTGTGTGCATATCTGTAACTGTTTTCGAGATATTTACAAAAAAAACCGCAAAATTCGTACAAGCGATTTGTAACGCCCAGGCACGCCCACTTGTTGTGGGACCGCGTGCCATCCCTTTGAGAAACGCGAGCTTTAACAGACATTATAAAATAGCAGTTGGATGAATGTTATTTTTGATTTTCAGATTAGACGACTTAAATATAAAAGGGACTTTTATTTTTATCAAAAAATGAATTTTTTTTATTATAAGAAGGAATAATTATATTATTGAATTACTAATTTTAACGAATCATTTATATTTTATTTTCTTCCTTCGTTTTTCCTGTGTTAATATTTAATTATCAATGACAAGTTGTGCAAATAGAGCATATTTATGAATTTTTTAAAAATAAAATTTAAGCATCATCAAATAATTTGAACATTTGGGAGTTCATTTAACAGTTCAAAAGAAGTTGATCAACACTTCCCGTTTATAATGAAAGTCAAAATTGTTTAAAAATTTCTGTCTCACACTTTGTAAATTTTTTTTATCATACTCTTTCAACAAAAAAAAAGAAATCTCTGAAATAATACACATTATTTTTAATGCTATTTAAAGAAATAATTTTATCACAGGAATTTCAATTTTTTAAAAATATTTTTCAAAGGTTTAAGGGTGTTGATTTTTAAAGAACAAAGGTTTAATATGCAAATCTGAGAATTTAAATAACGAATGTTATTTTGGGTGATTTCTCGCACGTTTTCGTCAGATCCATGAGAAATAATGAACATAGAAAAGCAATCCATGTACCATTATATAGAGCAAAGAATTATCGTTTTAATGACGTTTGTTTTGAACGCCTAACGTAATTTATTGAATTAAAATATGGTCATCTGGACGGAGACACGGCAAGAAATATTTGGGACATAACTCACAGGATCGTCATGATTTGTTTGAGAGAGTCTTTCATCAAAAGCAAAAAACACTCATGAATCACAAAGGCAAAAAGCTTTGTAGAAGTCAAGTGTCACATGTGTGCGATAGAGTGGCAGAAGTGAGGACTTCCTCATGCCCACATTCTCATTTGTCTCAAAGACTCATTTCACGTTTACAGAGCGGAAGCCATGCAGAAATCTGTAATCCACAAGAAGATCTTTTTTTGCATTGAAGCAAAGCGGATGGCGCACGCCCATGTGGAAGAATAACTCCACGTTCTCCATGTATGAAGGACGGAATTTGGCAAAGAGATACTCACTCCATTTTTTGAAAGAAACACAAACAGAATAGGACGGATATTCTCTATATCGTAGTAGGTCTTCACAAGGTGGGGGATTTACATCAAACATCAGTTTTCAAGTATTAGAAGAGCATGTGGACAATATTTAGATTGCACCGTACTGCAATTTGTACTCTCTTTTTCTTTTTGTTCTTTCTTTTTTTTTCTGTTGATTGTGTTGTGCCATATGTCATTGTTAATTTGTGTATTAACACAAATTTTCTATGCGCATTTCAACATAGAGTATTGCAATTTCGTGAAGTCTATCAAGTACGTTTGTAAATATGTCGAAAAAGGATCCGACACGGCTGTGTTTGAACTCACCAGTGGAGAAAATGGCCTAAATGAAATCCACCAGTATCAAATGGGGAGATAACAACAGGAGCAACGAAGCAGTGTGGAGAATACTGAACTTCCCGATTGACGAGCGACAGCCCGCAGTGATTCATCTAAGCGTCCACCTTGAAACTGTTCGAAGAGTCTTCTTCACGACAGATGCTTAACGTGCCCAAACACCACGCACATCTTTCTGCAGACTCTGAACCCAAGATAAATGTGCACGCATCCTTGTTTGTTTTGAAATCATTCAAAATTTCATTCGGTATTTTTTTCTTTAACATTTTACGTGGTTTATAGGGAAATCATTCTTTTAAATTCTAAAATTTTTTTTTCAAAAATAATGGTTTATTTTGTAATGTTACTTCAAATTCAAATCATTTCGTTGGATGGCTTTAATTCAAAATATCTAATGTCGCCAATTAATTATTTTAAAAAAGATTAGAAGAATTTATTGTGTCAGCCTAACTGAATTATTATTCCATTTTAGCGGGCAAACCAACTGGTTGTACCGAGATTCTAGAATTTTTTTTTTAACTCGGTTAAAATTCTAATAGCATCGTTTGAACAAACTTTACAATTTCATTGTTTCTTCTTTGAAAATTTTTCTTCACTTACTGTCATTGCTGCGAAGAAAAATAAGTGGGCGAATCAATATATATATAGAGTATAAAACGTAAAATGAAAAACGCAATTAAATAATAATGTTTCTTCAGGGGAAGAAATTATTGTGAATTTCTAAAACATAAAATTTTGACATTTTCTTGCAATCAGTTACGCCGTAAGGTCTAAAACACTGATTTTCATCCCTAATGTCAAACCAAAAACAGATAGAGAGGAGTTTTAAATAATTAAAACAAAGGTACGATGTGAAATAGCATTAGAGCAAAGTAAGAATAAATATTTTACATACCAGAAGGGACGGATGTTGACGTGACGATATGAAAGTTTGTTATTTTATTTTATTGTTTTTCTATTATGTTTCACTTCTTTCTTATATATATATAGTAATATAAACCAAAGTATAGCTTGTTATATATGAACATACAAAACAAAGTAAACAAGACATATCAAAATGCAATTCAAAAACTAAAAATTTATTCAATAAAATAAATAACCAAATCTAAAATAAAATCTAAAAAATTGAAAATACTATAGATACTAAGAGCAAAAGGTAAGTTTAAGCATTTAAATGCTATCATGTAAATGGACTCTGTTGCTATCAAAACTATTGAAAAAAGGCAATCCAAATATATGGAGTTTTTAACAATTAAATTAGTAGCTTGGTTGTGGACAAGCTTAGCCAGGTTAAATCAATTTTGCTGTACAAACCATCCCAGTTACTAAAGTTGTTGAAAAAACAGAGTGGGTAATTTGCCCTAAAATGAAAGAATTTAGAATGAAGAATCATACATTAACACTAACAAAATATCGTTATATGGAAGTATCTAAGTTAAATCTATGAAATACATCAACATATTGTACTAAAAACAATAAATACATCATTCAATAAAATATCCATACTTAATACTATAATAAGTATCATAGTATCAGTGTTATCCTTTACCTGTAATCCACATTTTAATATAAACCGCCATAGAGCCGGCCCGAACAAAAGCGGGGCCCGGTGCAAAGTTGACTTGCGGGGCCTTCAGAAAATTTCGCCCAACAAAATAATTTATTGCTTTTTGCTATTTATTACATTTCACAATTTGGTTAAGTAAAGACTAAAAAAATACATGGAAATAATAAATAATTAAATTATTTTTTATAAAGTTAATATTTTAATAACACAAAAAATTCGTTAATAAATGAAACAACAAAAATAATTGCTTCATATATAAAATTTGGTTTTCAATTTACTAAAATAAGTTTACAATATGTGGTTTTTGTTTCATTTTGTTATAAGTTTTATAGTAAATACGTTGATAATACTATTAAGATTTAGATTTTTGGTTAATGCGGATTCGAAAGATAAAATGACTAAGCAAATTAATTGTTCGCCTCTAATGCTAGATCTCAATTAATTTTTTATTATTTTTAACCTTGAGGAAGTTTTTTTCTGCAGAAACGAGCGTTATTGGTAAGGTCAATATAATTTTAGAACAGAAGTAAAATTTGGATACAATTTAAATAAATATTGTAAATATTTGCAATATTGTGACCTGGAAGGTAAAACTTGCCGCCAACTTTTGATTTCGTTAAATTAATGAATGCAATTCATTTTCCTTTTGCGCAATCTGACAGCGGCGTGGGCCTTGTGCGCTGGCACCTTTCGAAACCCCCTCGCTCTGGCCCTGAATTCAAACATTCCTTTCTAAATAAGAGATAAAATCCCTTCCATTATTTTTTGCAACTCATGTTGTAGAAATGTGTCCTGTCTTCCTGATTTTATGAAGAAATATTAAAAATTGTCCAGTTTGAAAACTTTCAGTGCTAAAATTAAAATTATAAAATGCGAAATTGTTTCAATTAGAGTTTCAAAACATGAAAGCTGAAGAAACTTAAAATAACTTTTAACTTTGCAATCAATTCAAAGAGAAAATACTCCCCCCCCTTTCAATTTTTCTGTCGATTTACGATGTCAGCACATGCATTCAGCATTGAAATAAAATATTATATTGTACGAATGGGATTTTCTTGTATTTTGGATTATCAAGTGAATTCTTAAAAGTTGAACTCATTATTTTCTACATATTAACAAACAATTTTTTCTTCATATAAAAAAAGTAAAACTAAAAAAAGATAATCGACAAATCACAAATTTATTTACAATTACACACCACCTACTGATAGTTTCGGTTTTAGGATATTTAAATTGAATCAATCTTCAAAATACTTCTTATATTTTAAAACTTATCCAAATAACTTTGATATGTAGTTCCCAAAACAATAAAAGATTCCAAATAAGTAACATTTTATAATGAAAATTGCCAAATGTAAAAGAGCAGGAAACACAAATTTTCGTTTGTTAATAAAAAAATGTTTTATCTGAAATGTATACAATAATAACAAATAGCAAAAATGTTGAAATAGAAAAAAAAGGGGGAACTACATTGTTTTATAAATTGATAACCTGTTATAATATTAAGATTTTCTTTTTGGAAATATAAAAGGAAAGTTTGTTTAATAAATAGCTATGAAAAAGAGACAAATATTAGCATACTTGAAATTTGTTTCCAAGAACAAATGCAGAATATTTATTTTTCTGTACGGCTGATACACCGAATGCGAACGAACTGTTCAGTGGAAAATTAAACTTCTGAGAAAACTCTTTGGGTTACCTGTCGTGTTTCACACAACCCAATATTCAGATTCACTACTATTGATTAAACTCTGAGGAATAGATGTAACATACTACCTTTTAGCAAGTACCTACGATGAATTCATAGATGCTGGAAAACCACACTTTTGACAAGAAAAGCGAGAAACCCCTAGTGCTTCATTATCGCTTAGCAGTCCTGCTGAATACAAGGGGAGTAAATGTGTTCAATTTAGAACTAGATAAGCAGAAAAAGCATTCCTCTAGAGGTGTTTCTTTAAGCTGCCCTGGGAAAGACTATCTGCTGGCCATTAGGCGAACAGATGTGGATCCGCACACAAGAATTACCCTCTGTATACCCTGAAAGTAACAGTCTCGGGAACAGGGAATGTATTGAATATTATCACCTGCAATTTATCTTCAAATGGCGGACATCCACTTTGGGGTGCCCCCTCACCGTAAAGAGAGATGCCTGGAGCAATCGAACCTGGTTTAGGACTGAACAAAGTTATCACTTTTTACCTTTTGCTCTGCGCAGGAATCGGAAACACGTGGACCTCCAGGTAACAAAGGGAATTGTTGGATTCTTATCCACTAGATCCACTAATTACTTTTTTAACAGATATTTGAAGGAAATTTTCAAAACCAGAAAAAATTGCAATATATTTCTTTTTAGAAATAATATTACTATTTTATGCCTTTTTTTACATAAAAATTGGTTGAAAGAACTTTTTGAAAAGGATAAAAAAAATTTTAATGAATTTTGCAAAATCCGGCGCGGGGCCTTGTGCGGTTGCACCGTTCTGACCCCTATCGGCCCGGCCCTGAACCGCCACTTAGCTTGACTTCACAGATTGCCAAAACTAGATTTCTAACTATGATTCAACTTAAATTAACCAAATAATTTAATTTATTTTAATATTAAAGAGTTAGTATGATACCTATATTAAAAATCTCAAAACCTGTAAATTATGTAATCAATTAATATTCTTAATTTTTATAAAATAAAGTATTTGAACATTTATGATCCAGTCTTGTTTTAAGGAGTTTTTTAATTTATAAATCCTGGCGCCATCTATGTAGTAATTCAGAAACTAATAAATCAATAACCAATTTGAGAGAAATTAGACAATATAAGTAATATAAGAAAAAACATATACCTATAAGCCAAGAATTTTAAATATTCTATTAAATACCAAAATGAATGTTTTATTTTTGACCTAAATATTTCTTATCTATATAAATTCTTAAAAAATTTGTTGGCGTTCCATATACCAATGCAGAATTGTAAAAAAAAAATTATGTTCTTAATTCTATTATCATTGTCTGTTACCAAATTATTATTTCTAATTGTATAATTTTTTACTAAATTCTTGAAGACTGAAATGCTAAGACTACTATCCCAAAAAGGAAATTTAATGTTTTGAAAATTAAATGCTTCTGATTCAAGCGTGTAAGCTGACAACAACAGCGCGCCGCTCGGGCGTAACCTCTTTATTCCTGGTCATGGAGCTACGCATAAAATGATCCATTTACCTATGAAATGGTAACCTATCTTCGATGATTGAATAAAAGAAGATGGAATCAACTAAAGTCTTTTCCTTTACCCAGATGCTCTACTCTTCATATTTAATAATAATGTGCATGCGTGCATGTGTTTTGATTTCGTCTTTAAAATTTTATCTCATGTCATTCTGGGATTTTTTTTTATTTTGTTGAAGTCGTTATGCCACGGCAGCGCCGTGAGTGTATTGCAATTCTCTGAAGTCTGTCAAGCACGTCTGTAAGTATGTCGAAAAAGGATCCGACACGGGTGTGTTTGAACTCAGAAGTAGAGAAAATTACCTAAACGGAATCCACCGGTATCAGATAGGGAGATATGACGTCTAGTGGTGCAATCTAGGCAAACAGTTTCCTTGATTGAACAGATGGCGCGTTTTTTAACCCCTTAACAGTTTTATTTTCTTCTCTATCTAATAAGATACCCATGTTTTTTTGGAAAGGGACTGTCGTTTTCATTTATTTAAGAAGGCAAAAAATACTTGAGATGTTTATGGATTCTACGAAATTTTTGTGTCAAATGATAAAGCTATCTAATGGTTAAATTTTAGTTTGTAAGCTTAAAAATGCGATAATTCGATGCACGTACGACGTACGGGCACGACGGATAAGGGGTTAAAACGCTTCCTAATTTATAATGCATTTCCTAAGAAGTTAAATAAATTGTGCTGAAG
>BGPR01043147.1:0-13034 GCA_013235015.1 Araneus ventricosus
TATGCAATTTGAATACATTTCCTCAAAAACAAATGACGTTGGCTGTTGGTACATCGGTTTGAATTTCACTCGCCGTGAAACTGATAATGGTGCGTGTGTGTAAACACTACGAAAATCGGGAAATAATAATATTACTACGTACTATCTAGTTCTTGTTTTTGTGTAATGTTACAATAAGCAAAACAATTGCTTCTAAGTTTTTTATACTTCTTTTTGCAACATTTTGAAGTTTTGTAATACTGTGACATTACCTTTTTCTACTGTTTTTTTATTTTATTATTATAATTTTGTAAATCTAAGAAATACGTGTTTGCGGAAAGTTGCCGAAACACATGAATGGTATTTTGTTATTTTTCTGAAGTTCAGTTATGTAAGATTACATTATATAAAAGAATAGTTCAAATTATATTGGATGACATTTCGTTTGATGTGTATTTTTATATGCTTTTTTTGTGGAAAATTAATCGGTTACTGAATTGAAATGAATTCTGCCGTGTCTTTTTCGACGTTGAGAAATGCAAGATAGGCGTGATTGTCCCGCAGTTGCTTTTAATGATTTTCGGTTTCACTGAAAGTGCGTTCACACAGCTGGAACTGCTGAAAGTATCTAGAGTATAATTCTTAAATTCGAACAAGTATTTCCGCCATATGAAATAACAAATTTTATTATTTTTCTAACAGTTTTTGGACCAACGTCTTCTTGTTACACAGAAACATCCTGCAATCACATATTTTTAAATAAAATTCTGGTCGATCAAAATCCTTATCTTGAAATTTACGCAGGTTATTACGGTTCATAGGAAGATTTTTTTTTCTCAAAGTGGAAGTCAAAGGAAGTCATTTTGTCTTCATAAATTCTCCAAGATATACAAAAATCCATTTTTTTGTATTAAGATTACTCCGGTAAGTGAAGTTTACTTCGAGTTCCTCTTGAAGAAAATTAGGTACACTGTGTTATATTACTTTTCATATCATACGATCAATTGCGTTCTTTTGAGTAAGGCCAACATTGCCAGCAAGTTTTGGTTCCTCTTGAAGAAAATTAGGAACACTGTGTTATATTACTTTCATATCATACGATCAATTGCATTCTTTTCAGTGAGGCCAACATCGCCAGCAAGTTTTGGTTCCTCTTGAAGAAAATTAGGAACACTGTGTTATATTACTTTTCATATCATACGATCAATTGCATTCTTTTCAGTAAGGCCAACATCGCCAGCAAGTTCTGGCACTTTTCAATGATTTCTTATATGGATTTGAATGTTAGTTTTCCATTTTTCAGTTATCAGTTTTGTCTTTTGAATTGCGTATTATTCAGATGTTGTCACAAATCTCAGCTAGCTCAATTGCCAATGAGTTCAGATCATAAGATGCTTCCCTAAAATTAATTACGAACCTTGCAATTTATTGTGCTATAACTTTGCTTGTTAATATAATAAATAGAATCTCAGTCTTTGTTCATCAGATTTTCGGTATAAACAACCTGTGGTCAACTAGTTTTAAAGAAGTCTATATTTTATTCATGCCATGCATGTATATCGAATTAATGATAAATAAACAGAACAGTTTTAGAATACTGATCACGTTAAAATTCTTATCCTTGCTTGGAAAGCTGATGACTGGAAAGCAGCGGAAAATGATAACAGATGGAAAAAGTATGACAGGGTGGCGACAGAACTTGGAAATCGGGGAAAAGTCAGGGAATTTTATCGATCTGGAAAATCAGGGAAATTCGTAAAAATATCTAAAAATCAGGGAAAATTAATAGCTACTTGAGTTATTATCTATAAATTAGTATCTTATGTCCAGCATTATTTGTAATAATAAATGAAATTAAAAAAAAAAACTTATATTCATTTATAAATGCATAAGTTTTTGATTAGAGCAATTAATTTCTTACGATGTGTTAAAGAATAAAGATTTGAAGTAATATTTTGGCAGTCTCTCTTGTTTAAATCTTTGCTAAAATATATATTATTAGGTACGTATGATTATACTATTTTTATATTTATACTGCAACATGTTATTCTGGTACTCATGCAAAGAGCACGAACTATTGAACTGTTTTGAAGTTTTGAGCAAAGATCATAATAATCTTTACTGTTAGTATAATTTAATTTGCGTTGCAAAGAGTAGTTTTAATGTTTCTTGGAATTCTTATGCAGTTTTAGAAGCAAAGTATTTTGTTAACATTTGCAGTATTTTTTTGCATGTAAGAAATGTAATATATTTTTTAGGATGCTGATTCCATTTTTTTAAAATTAAATTTCATAAAAATATTTTTTTTCATATTAAATAACTGGTAAAAGTGTTTTTAATAATGTATATTGTACGCATACAGTGATTCTGAGTAGGGAGAAGGCCAGGAAACTAATATAAGTAGTAGCCGGAAATCAGAGAAATGTAAGTTTAGTCAGGGAAATCAAGGAAATTTTTTTCACAATTTCTGTAGCCACCCTGGACTAGAATGTTTTATGTGTACACTCTTTAGCTTCATGCGAGACAATAGAACAATTTAAATTTATTATTTCGTGCAAAATATGAGCCACTCTAAATATTTAATGCACCACTTGTTTTTCATTCCATTTCTCAAATGCTGCACGGGAAATGTTTCGTCAATTTCTTTTCACACTTCAAATTTAATTATTTTTTTAATGATACCTGTACTTTCTCCCGTGTTATTTATACATTAAAACGAAAGGTTTAGAATAATTTTATATTTTAATTCGTGAGTACAGAACATCTGAAACAAAACCAGACCTTCATTACATTCCATGATCAGCATCCATTCTTCATTGATCGTATAAAATTACGACCAATATATCACTAAGAGCTCTTTATTATCCTCCCGAAAAGCGTGATGATTTTTTTTCTCATAAAGCCTTTTACTCTTTCGTCTCCGGATCCTAAACCGAAACTGGATGAAGAGGGGTGGAAAAGAAAAAAAACAGTAAGCGAACTATTTCATCTTGAAAACCACGTGCTTGGAGAGTCGATTTCTCTCTGGTGGCAGCGCCATCTAGGAATGCATCTCGACAACAAACGGTTTGATGATTGAAATTGAAGTTCTTCGAAAGTCAGCGTATGAAAAAAGATGAAATGGTTTTCAGTTAGAAATGCTCGTTTTTTCTTTTCTCTGTATTGATGCAGTGATAATTTTTTTAATACTATTCCTTTAGATAAAGGAAATAATTTTTAATAAAATTATCGGGGAGAAAAGTTTATAATTTATTCTTAGAGCTAGTATTTTTTTAGAAGTATTTCTTGAATGTTTATTTTACTAAAATATTTTGGAAGATACGTTATCGATACTAGCAAATTAGACGCGATTTCCGCAAACCTTTCAAAATGACAATTGATTATAATAATAATAAAAATAAAAACTACTGTGTTTTACGAATTCGATACGTATGCGTGTAGTTTACTTCAGGGAGAGTGCAATTGTAAAAGTCTAAATGTGTGAACATTCAATAAATCTTAATAATTCGTTTTCAAACAGGGTGTCCACACTTATCATGATCAATAGCTAATTTCTAAACCGTTAGGGATAGACATATAGTTCCAATTGAAAAAATGCTTTAAACGAAGGGAAAAATTATAATGTATGTGTTTTGAGTGAATAAATATATTCCTGAAAAAGTTACGAATTCTAACTTTTTATACGGTCGTATTTAGTAAAAGTTTTTTGACGCTCTTAATATTTTAAACAAAAAAAGTCCCACTCTTCTGCGACTAAAACTGACCCAGTTATGGAGCACTGAATTTCATGATTTTTAACCAATCAGCGGCCTCGTCGAGCAAGTACTGTGCATTGATTGGTGGACCGTCTTCAAGACGGCTATTGAAATGCTGTAAAGTGGTCTAAGTCAGCGATGTTCAAAGCTCCATAACTCGGTCAGTTTTAGTCGCAGAAGAGTGTTACCCTTTTTTTGTTTAAAATATTAGAGTGTCAAAAAACTTTTACTAAATATGACCGATAGGACCGAGCGACCGTATAAAAAGTTAGAATTCGTAACTTTTTCAGGAATATGTTTATTCACTCAAAACACATATATAATAATTTTTCCCTTCATTTAAAGCATTTTTTCAATTGGAATTATATGTCTAACCCTAACGGTTTAGAAATTAGCTATTGTGCACGATAAGAGTGGACACCCTGTTTATAACCATCTAAGCCACTGGATTGACTCTTGCGTTTAGTCCTACTGGGAGCTATCACGGAGATGTCTGTTACAAAAATAAAAATTATGTAGAGCATTTTTTAAAACCGTCTTAAAGGTCTAGCATTCTCATTTTTTTAAAAGTCATTTTCTATTTTCCTATATTTTGTTTCTTCAATTTCTGTCTGCAACTGTGCGTATAATCGGGCCATATTTTGGAAGCTGATTATTTCCAAATCTTGACGTTCACTTAATCATTTTATTGAGCATGTTGAAAATTTCAAGACCGTGTTTTTGTTTTGTCGAGAACTTATCCAAAATGCTGTTTTAGTTGTTTGTTTTAAAGAAAAAGTAATGATTAAAAAAATTAACACTTTCCTTCCCTCTAATGGTAGCTAATTTTTTGTAACGTTTTCATAGCTATACACTCTATTGTCACTGTGTATATTAAACTGTAATGATTCGTTGACTTAAACAGTAGAGCGGTATGATAATTTTACAAAAAAATTCATATTCTTCCATTCTTTTGATGTACAATAATAATTCGTTTATTAAAACGTCGATCCCCGTATGAATCAAATACGATTCATACCTAAAGTCTAATTAGATTATCCTTCTATACTGCAGTTGCCACTTTTAGTGCCGAACGACGATATATCTTTGTTCGCAACTCTTGCGAAAAGTGCCAACGACGATATATCTTTGTTCGCAACACTTGTGAAAAGTGCCAACGACGATATATCGTTGCCTATGCGATGGCGCCTTATTATTCGCATCGCGAGATAACTTTGTGTCTCAAAATAAATTTATAAAACGTTATAAATGGTTTTATTAATATATTCGATTTATTAATAATATTCGATTAATATTATATCTTAATATTCGATTTATATTATATCTTAATATTCGATTTTTCTGTCTTTTATAATGTTTTATATTTATGTTATTCGTATGATTTTCAACAAGTATTGAAATACGTCTGGCATTAATTTATTCACCCTTTATTTCGTAATATGCTCCTTTATGAATTTTGTAAACATCGTTCTTATTGTTTTTTATGAGCTTTTCCCTAAATTTATGTTATTCGTATGATTTTCAACAAGTATTGAAATGCATCTGGCATTAATTTATTCACTCTTTATTTCGTAATAATGTTTATGAATTTTTTAATTAACCTTTATGAATTTTGTAAACATCGTTCTTATTGTTTTTTATGAGCTTTTGCCTAAACCTGAGCAAATTCGTCCAATTGGTCCGGTATTCTACGCATAGGTACGATATTTTCGTTCGGCACTAAAAGGGGTAAGAGAGAGCCGAGAAGAGGTAATCTAATTAGACAGATGGTTCGAATCTCGGGCGTGAATCTTGGCAGCGAACGTGTTAATATTTTGTCTTAAAATGTCTTTTGTTTCTTGAAATGTTCATTTCCAAATTAGGTGCGAATTTTTCAAAGAGCCGTTTTAAAATATATTATACTTACGTGTTCACTATCACTAGAATATTATAACAATGAATCCACAAGTCATCTAACACTTCCCTTCTATAAAACGTCGAAGAGTCGATGCAAATTTGGAATTTATAAAACGTTATAAATGGTTTTATTAATATATTCGATTTATTAATAATATTCTATTGATATTACAAGTTAATATTCGATTTTTTCTGTCTTTTATAATCTTAATATAAATAAAAGTCATTGTGGGTATGTGGGTGGGTATGTATGTGGCTATGTTCCACATCTCCTCCTAAACCAATGGACGGTTTTCAACCAAATTTTGTACACTTATTATTTAAGAGAAGGGGAAGACACTTATGAACTTTTCCAAGTCCCAAAGTTAATTAAACAGTCAGTTAATTAGAAAATAACCGAAATCGTTTTTCCGCCGTAACTTCGGAGCAAACTGTCCGACAAAAAATATTTTTATACCATCTTAAAGTTCAAATTTTTACCTTTTCAATGATACTAATTTTATATCTCTGACATTTTCCCTTCGATTGTTATTAATTTTTAAAAGTTCCAAAACTTTAAAATGCGTGCAGACGATTTTGAAATAACGAATATTTATAGCTACTCCGTTGCTAGGCAACGGTTAGACTTTGAACTAATTCACTTTTATTTCCAGCTTGGCGCTTGATACAGTTGCCAAATAGATTTGGCGATTGCTTAAATCGGAAGGTTACCGGAAAACGGTCTATGAATCCAAAATAAACAAACCAGGATCGTCCATTGACGTATATGATATGGTTGTCAGAGTTTTTATAATAGGAAGGTATATTTTGTCTTATGTATTCTTTTAAACAGTAGAAGCAGATGACATATAGCATGGTGGATGATATATTCCAAAGAGCAGATGATACCATTGAGTACAATGATGTAATTTACAGTAACAGAGAATTAAATTAGTCGTCCAATTATGTATTATCAACCGTCAGAACTTTTGACTTCCCCTTTCTATATATAACGAAACATTTACATTCGTAAATTTAAAAAAAGTAGCAATTCAAATTCTTCGCGCACGAAGTCGCGGGTAACAGCTAGTGTTTTATATTTATGTTATTCGTATGATTTTCAACAAGTATTGAAATACACTGGCATTAATTTATTCACCCTTTATTTCGTAATATGCTCCTTTATGAATTTTGTAAACATCGTTCGTATTGTTTTTTATGAGCTTTTCCCTAAACATGAGCAAATTCGTCCAATTGGTCCGGCATTCTTCGCATAGGTACGATAAGGGTTAAGGCACTAAAAGGGTTAAGAGAGAGCCGAGAAGAGATAATCTAATTAGACAGATGGTTCGAATATCAGGCGTGAATCTTGGCAGCGAACGTGTTAATATTTTGTCTTAAAATGTCTTTTGTTTCTTGAAATAGTCATTTCCAAACTCGGTGCGAATTTTTCAAATGAGCCGTTTTAAAATATATTACACTCGCGTGTCCACTATCGCCAGAATATTATAACAATGGATCCACAAGTCATCTAACACTTCCCATCTGTAAAATGTCGAAGAGTCGATGCAAATTTGGAAATTAAAATATTTCAAAATTATTACAGTTTAGATCTTAAAATGCTGCGATGAGATGAACGCGTCTTATATCCGAGAATCCTATAATAAAAAGCAGTTCAAAATGAAAGCTTTTGTGTTTTCATCAGTGTTTGGGGAAATGACAATTGCTAATACCCCCCCCCCTTGAGAATTAACATTTTAACTGTGTCCAGTAGTGAACGATGAAACTAATTTTGATATTTCTGTTATTAATTATTTTTCTTTTTGTTTAGTTACTATTTTATTTTTACGATACATCGAGCTCTTTCTTAAATGTCATAATTTTGTTCTTGTTTGAACTCCGAATGAGATCTGTCTTCGGTGGTAGTAATTTGTAAAATTTTTAGCGGTCTCCAGTTAAGCTTCATAAGAACCCAAGGCCGCCTATTACGTTGTGGAGTATTGTCGAAAGGGTGGGTTATCAGTTGTAGAGGGAGGGTGATAGGTAATGTCTGAGTGCGGACCCCCATCCTTTTCCTCTGGGCTCAAATTGTTTTATATTCTGAAGGTCACAGAGGACAACGCCTCTCCTGCTGGGGAGGAATATAGCGGGTGGTTGCCCTTGTTCGTACCCAAAGTCCTCAAGGTGGCGTGTTTTCCCCCATGCTGTATTCATGGTGTATAAATTCGGCTGCATTTTATAAATGCCTAATCATTAATTTCGATGTGCATCTGCTGCGGAGTTTGGATGGTTAACAATGAATCTTAAATTGAACGATCCATTTAAGAGCCAGTATTAAATATCCAGATATAAGGCTTTGGTTAGTTTATCCTTCTCTATTTAGAGTAAAATTCTGTAGATAATTACTTATTTTGATTCTCTAAAGCGTATCTGCTTCTCTCTCTAGTTATTTTATTTGTATGGTGAGTTTACGTTTTCTATTAATAGGTTCTATCCCTGTTTTTACTTTCGTTATGTAATTAGTTAATGATAGACCATCCGGCACTGCTTCTTTTTATATTTTATTTTACATCACACAAACACCACACAACACAGTATTTACAGTGCACTGAATACTTATTTTATTATTTTTTTAATACTTAATTTGTGGGTTTCAACTGAGAGTTCCTTCACCACGTCATTTATGAATTACAGCTAACTCATTTCTGTCAAATACGCGAGCGTCAATTACCGATTGGGCGCATGCGCATCATCCCATTCCACTTAGCAAGTGGCACGCATACGCCAACAATCCCTTTATTATTTGCTTAAATTATATATGACGCTGATTTAAATTTATATTCAGAAAATAGGTTTTGAGGAGATCAAGATTAATTATTTAAATACTTGTTAATTTAAAGTCAAAGTGTTAAGTTGAAGTGCTGAATTAATTTATTTATTAAATTTGCTTGTGATTCCAATGGCGAAAGAAATGATATTCTAACGTTAACTGTTAACGTTGAACCTGTTAATTTAACGTTTATTCGGTTCGATTAGGGTTATTTTATTGTTGAAATTAAAAACTGAAGGATGGTTCACGATTAATCTGTCAATTTTGAAGTTTGTGCCTTTTGGGGCTATCCTTTAAAAGATTGTGTCATCTGCTTAAAATTAAACTTCTGCGCATACTCTCTCTCTCTCCCTTTCTGGAAAACTAAATTTTTTAAAAATAGATGCACAATTTTGCACACCATTTTCCAAACCATTCACCAAAATGTTACCAGACAAATGTACATTTAAAACGCTGTCCCCCTTTCAATCTCCTGCTGACCTCGGGACTTCTCTACCATATCAGTTTCGAAGTCATTGTCTTTTCGCAAATACAAGGATCTCTGCTCATGCGCAGAATTCTTCCCCATCCCTACCCCCTGCCTGCATTGGGAGTCGCCGGTCACTTCCGGTGGCCGGATGTGACGCCGTCAGTCGACCGAGACCTTATTTTACACGTGCTGCTCTGGATCACAAAAAAGAAATAACTCTGTTTCCGTCTCTGCTGTCCTGTTCCAATTCTACGTAAATTTTTGCTAATTGCAACGCATCTTTTGTAGGATTTCAGTTAAATATATATGAATGTTTTCTAATGTTGTCGAGTTAAGATAGTTAGCGTCCCCATCATTTTGATTGTGATCGATTTTGTTTTATTTATGATAATTAACAACAAACGTGTATCTTGTCACCCCCCCCATTCATAACAGTGAGTTTATAAGATGATTTTTTTTGTTAAAAAAATAAATGTACTCAGAATTATTACCTTACCACAATTGTGCCTTAATATTGGTCTTTAAATCTCTTCATTTGGCCTATAGTTGATTTTGTAAATTTTTTTATTTAATTAATGGATTTATGGGTCGATCCGGGCGAAAATTGGGACCGTTTTGCGGCCCTTTCACAAAATTCCACTTCATAAAATTTACAGGGGTGAAAATCCTCCGCGGATCCGCGATTTTCCGCTTTTTTGTATATTTTGTATTATTTGTAAATTGATAATTATGCAGGACTTTTTTTGTGCCTTTTATAAAGTAAAATCTGATTTATATATTTTAGGTTTATTATATGTATTTCATAAAAATTATTGATATTATAAAACATTATTTATTAATTGTATCTATTTTAAGAAAGTGAATAAAAAAACATTGATTTTATAATGTTAAAAATAAGTATTTGTTATTGAAAAAATTCATACATGACTGTAAGCAAGACCATATTTGTTTCATAATTTTTTTGTGATGAGTAAATCATTCATTAATAAGTGTTTACTTATCTCTTCCTTAATGTATGTCGCTATTCACGTAAAAATGTAGCTACTCTCGTGAATTTTCCTCTTTTTTTGTATCTTTGCTGTTTTCACCCCTGATAAAAACGGCCCCTTCACAAAACTCAAATTCACAAAAACGGCCCCCTTTTTTCAATCTTCTTTTTTAAAAGTTTTTGAATGAGGCATTTCACAAAATGTATATACAAGTATTTTTTTTTTTTTTTTCAAAAATACTGCATGTATTTGGTTCAATGAAACACTTTTGATATTAAACGTAAAATATAGAAGAAATATGACTGCTAAAATTGAAGGTTTTGCATGATAAAAATTTTTTTCACAAAAATATTTTTATTTTTCATAAGAATGGGTCCCTAAAAAAAAAAACCTGGATCGACCCCTGTAATTATTTAGGTACTACTGCAAATCCGGAAAATTTTGGAGTTCGATTCTTGAAATTGACTTCTACATGCAAACGAACTACTTTCGAAAAGAATTATCCGATATGTTAACTAATTCGTAGTATTAATACGATTGAGAAAGAGAGAGACGATTGCTATTCACAAATAAACATTGCTCAAATCTCTGTCTGTGCAGGAAACAACCATTCCGTAAATGGTTGATTTGAAAACCTAGTATTGTTATTTTAATTGCATTATTTAATTTCCCTTTGGTTTTGCAAGAAAGATCTGCGGTAGCCAGTATGCGAATAACATGGCCTTCCCATCTCTTCCTTTGTAATTTTATTATATCGGTATCTTTGTAACACGTGTGTAGCTCCTGATTATGTCTTTTTCATCACATCCAACTCTATTCCAGCCCAAAAACTTCTTGAAAATTTTTCTTTCAAAAGTTTCCATTTTCCAAAAGGCGTCCATGTCTTTGGGGGCTCAAGTCTCTGGAAGCGTAGGTCAAAATTGTTTCAATATCAGTTGCTGAAGAAATTCCCCTGTCATAAATTTCGTTAGAAATATAAAATACTGATATTTGAGTGAAAATTCTTGATGAGATTTACTAGGGGTCGATCCAGGTTTTTTTAGGGGCCCATTTTTGTGAAGAAAAATAAAATGTAGTAAAAAATTATTTTTGTGAAAAATAAAAATATTTTTTTGTGGGGAAAAAATATTTTTTCGAAAAATAAAAATATTTTTGTGAAAAAATTTTTTATCATGTAAAACCTTCAATTTTAGCAGTCATATTTCTATATTTTACGTGAATTTGGGTTTTGTGAAGGGGCCGTTTTTATGAAGCGGAATTTTGTGAAGGGGCCGTTTTTATGAAGTGGAATTTTGTGAAGGGGCCGCAAAACGGCTCCGATTTTCGCCTAGATCGACCCATGTTTACGCAAAAATGTTTAAAGATATTGCCTTTCAATGCCGCATCTCTTTTAACTCGTCATTTACTGATTACTTCTTACGCAATAGTGATGCTTTGTGCCGTTCAATTTCATCTTCGTGTGCAAAGTCGCTGAAAATGAGTAGTGTTGGTTGTTGCTTTGATTATAAATTTCCTTGTGGAGATGGTTTTTCTTTTCTCAGTCAGGAATTTCGAATATTTTAGTGGGTTTTTTTTTTGTTTGGTTTTTTGCGTGTTTCTGTATTTGAAATCATAGTGCAAATCAGGAAGAGTATATTTAGTCAGTTTTAGGAACCGCTGTTTTAATAGATCTTCGAGGTAATAGGAATGAGTAAAATATTCATCGCTGTGCGGAATTGGTTTTTCTGTGTTTGGAAACAGTATCAATAGATGGCAGCACCACAAATGCATTTTTCTGCTGATGGTATGCATTTGTATTTATTCTGAAATGATACCGTTTTATTTCTAAGGTACCTGCGTATTTTAGTTAATAAGGTGTTTCGGTGAATGGGAATTTTGCGCGCAATGGAATTGTTTATTATTAAATACGCAGTAATGGCAGGTCATTGATTGGAAACGTAGTTAGAATGATTACAAGTTCAAAATAAGGAGCAGGGGAAAAAAAAAACCCAAGAAGATTTTTTTTGTATTTATGTGTTTAAAAAATGGAACGAAGCACATCACTTCTTTGCATGGGAACCTTATACCTTATCTATTATATAAATAGAAAATAAAATAAAATATGAAATTAAAAAGCCAAAGAAATATAATACAATATTTCAGTAGGCGCATGCTGCTGCTGCATACGAAAAAACCATGGCAGACAAAATATTTTTTAAAAATATGAGCAGAAATTTTTAAAAAGATTTAACAAATTGTAGAACAAGAATAAAAAAAATCCATCCAAGTAGACTTCATCAATTTCTGGCTGATTTTGATCTTTTGTTTAAGAGTATTGCATATTTCGCTTCATTTTTACTTTTCAGTTTAGTGTAGGTAATAACAAAGTGTTCACATTCTTAAACCATGTTTCATAGAAAAGGGTTTTCTAGTATGTCATATAAAGCCATAAAAGAATGCCATAACGTAAAGCAAACTGTCAGTGATGATGAGTCGCATGTGTTCTAAATGCAAAGAAATATGAAATATTGAACAGGAGTGTTCTTAACGTTGTTAACATTTTGAAATGACCTTGTATATTTATCCATTTAGTCTTTATTTGTTTAACTATATTTCTAAATAATTAAGGGCGTTATAGTTCTAACAGTTGAAATCGATGCCATTTTGCATGAAATTGATAATATTAGTACAAAGCATTAATCTAAAATCTTTCTTTTTTCACTATTTCGTTTACTTGTGGATTAATATTTATAAAGAGTTGATGTTTTATCAACATATGAACTAAATATCCAACAGCTTTAACTTCTTTTTGAGCTGAAAGGGAGAGTGATTGAGTCGTTGATGTTATGTCATGCTTTTGTCCTCATTATTTGAAGCTTATGGAACTTACTGAGACGCAGTGAATCATCTAAATGCGGAAGTTCGATGTTTATTTCAAACCGTCTGTGTCTGGCTGACTTAAATGTTTTTATTTGATCGCAGCGAACAGACGTCATTGTTTCTCCTTCATTTCGGTATTTCTTGTTTACGAGTGTTGATCGACACCTAGCGCTTAAATAATTTGATCTTATCCATACAGTTATTTCTTCATCCACTCCCTATCCGTGGATTACTTATTATTCGAAAATTCTCTAGAATTCTAGGAAACTCGAAATTTC
>BGPR01043148.1:0-13034 GCA_013235015.1 Araneus ventricosus
TATATATATATATATATATATATATATATGTCATAATCTCACTTAATTTTATTTCAAACTCTAATATTATATATTTTAAAGTCTCAATGTATTCCAAAATCACTTTTCTTAAACTCCAGTTTCGTTCTATTTCCCGCTCTTCAGGTATTTTAAATCTCTCGTTTTGGCATATTTATTACTAAAAGAATATTTTAATCGCTTTCACGTGCCCACCGAAAATCATGACGCGTCTCCTTGGCACTAGACTTTTCCCCTAAAACTCTTAGGTAATTTAATAAAAATAGCTAATAGTCCCTTCACTTTTATCACGTGTTATATTGTTATTCCCTTATCTGAGAGAATCGGGGATTTTTCAGTACAGTTTGACTGAAAAACTTCGACTAAGATTTTGGTATGCCCGCCACTCTCCAAAATATTTTTATAATAAAGGAAAATTGATCAACAACTCTGCTGTTTTATGTCTGCAACAACGAAAGCATTTTTTCAAGTCGGCAGGATGGTACGTCACGTCGGAAAAGAAAAATCTGAGAAACGAAACAAAAGTGAGAGTGGCGGGGAACAACAGAAAATGGCTTACGGTGAAAAATTATCGGAGCTTGTTACCAACTATCTCCTGAAAAGTTAACTTTGGAATCTTTATACTCTGATGATGTCTCGTTCCTAATATAGTGTCAATTCTCCAGCCACATCTACTATTCGTGAAGCCTGTTTCACCTGCCATAGTCGGTCCAAACACTTTCGATAGTGTACCACTCCATAACTACAATGTTTGTAACAAAAGCATCAAAGAAAAGGTGGTCCTCATCATTGTGTTCATTATCTGCTTTAGGAAAAATTTGTGTTCATGATAAGAAAAACTACATAGTCACCTGCGACATCGAAGATGTTTTTTGTGAAAAAGTGAAAGTGTATTCTGAAACGAGATGTCATAGCGAGTGCAGGTCGCTATTGAAAAATTTCTACTATAGAAGTGATTTCATCTAAATTTAACATACTTCAAGATTGATCTTCTGAAAATCCCTTACTCTATTATTTTGAATTCCTAAATTTTGATTTTTAATTATTTCTTTAATGTGTTTTTCTGGTACCAGTTTAAATTACTTGATCATTAACTTTTTTGAAATCAGCTGTATATGTTTAAATATTTGTAAATTTTTCTTATTAATAATTATTGAAAACTGACGTCAGAATAACAAATAAAGATATTTTATTGTGTTTAGAAAAATATATAAATCTAAGATATTTGATTGTGTTTAGAAATTTATGCAAATATAAGATATTTTATTGTGTTTAGAAATGTATGTTATGATTTATTTTATTTGAATGATTCTTAGATCGGGATTAAAAATGCCTAACCCTAATGATAAAAATAAAGAAACGGTAGAATGTAGCTCTAATACTGATGTACCCATGGAAAATACCAATATAAGTGGCCCACACATAATTCCTTTTGATTCTGAAAATGGAATGAAGATGGAATTATGGCTGCAGTATTTTAATGACGCATGCGAACAACATAATAAAAACGAAGATTGGAAAGTCAAAAACATATCGAAATTTCTCAAAGGTTCGGCACTAACACATTATATTAATTATTGTTTAAATATCTGTAATTTTGATGATCTCTGCTCTATTCTTACTGAAACATTTTTGCAACCCTTTGTAGTTAAATTTGCTGATTTTTCACATTATTTTTTAAAAAATAATGATTTAGTTAAATATTTTCATGAAAAATTAAATTGTGGAAGACAATTAGGTATTTCCCCTCAATTGATTTTAGAAGGTCTTACAGATGGGTTACCTACCCAATTCAAACAATAATGACAGTTCAATCCCCTAACACACCTACAGAATGGCACACGTTAGCCACAAAACTTTTCAAAATTCAGGAATCTTCTGTGCAAAATGCAGTCTAGAAAAATGAACCGCCAATGAGATAAAGATACGTCAAAATATAGACAATTTGAATAATTCTAAATATAAGAAAATTAATGATGTCCTCGTCCTTAAAAAAAAATTATTTAAAATAGTTGCACCTTTCTCTCTAAGGCGAAAAGTTTTGCAAAATGCTCATGAACAGTTTGACCATCAGAGTACTCAAAAAATGATAAATCTAATTACTCCTCAATACTATTGGCCTCATATTAACCAAGATATTTCAGTATTTGTCAAACACTGTGATGTTTGTCAATTAAATAAAAAGAAAAGACAAAAAAGATTTGGTCTTTTACAGACTGTGCCACTCACAGATCGACATTTTGAATATTTTTCGATCGATACTGTTGGAGGATTTAACTACTATAATTCATCTAAGAAATATCTGCACTTCGTAATTGATCATGCAACTCGTTATGTTTGGGCTTTCCCTTCCAAAAGTGAAACAACAGAATCTTATGCTAATGGTCTAAAACAAGTTTTTCAAATTCAAGTACCACCTAAATTGTTAAAAGGTAGAAATGGTGCTTTTACCTCATCTAAACTCAAACGCTTCCTTACAAATTACAATGTGAAGCACTTACTAACATCTTCACACCACCCACAAACGAATGGGAAATGTGAACTAGTGAATCAGTCCATTGTAACCAAGTTAAAATGTAAAGTAAATTCTTCTCCTACCAAAACTCCTTAGACTAAATTTCTGGAACAAGTTATTAATAAGTATAATTTAACCCTTCAGTCTGTAACAAAATTTCCTCCTGCATATTTGTTATTTGGCGCTTCGCCATATTCGTACTATTTACCAGTTTCATTCTATTTTCCGCGCTGGAGGTATATTAAATTTCTCGTTTTGGCATACTTATTACTAAAAGAATATTTTAATCGCTTTCACGTGCACACCGAAAATCATGACGCGTCTCCTTGGCACTAGACTTTTTAAAACTCTTACGCAATTCATTAAAAATAGCCAATATTCCCTTCACTTTTATCACGTTCTATATTGTTATTCCCTTATCTGAGAGAATCGGGGATTTTTCTGTACACTTTCACTTTAAAACTTCGACTAAGATTTTGGTATGCCCGCCACTCTCCAAAATATTTTTATAATAAAGGAAAATTGATTAACAACTCCGCTGTTTTATGACTGCAACAACAAAAACATTGTATGTATTGCAATATCATATTAGAGGAAATTAGGGAAACTTCCCTATTAGCACAAGATATTGTGCAATATCCCTAGGATATTGTGCGGTATTCAGAATATCGAAAAACATCGTGAGGATATTGTACAATATCTTGTGCTAATAGGGTTGACCCTACTCTTACTCTTTGTTATATTTCGCGAATATTTGAATTTTTATCATCGTAAAAAGACTTGTTTTTAAGAATATTATGCACATATTCTAAACTGATATCTCATTTAATCATAAAATAAATATATTTCATAAAATCGACTAGGGTCAAGTCTCCCTAACCTTAGGGAGACTTGACCCTAAGTTAGGGACACTTGAGCCTACATTAGGAATGCCTTAAATCATCGTAGATTCGCCCCAGAAAAATACAGTTTAAAGACAAGTAAAAATTTCAGATCACTTAAAAACTTTATTATTTATTTATTTTCTTTTGAAAGGCTTGGTAGACTTACTTGGTTCTTCCAAGATTCAAATGAAAAAAACAAGAGAATAGAAATATATAATCCAGAGGAAAATTCAAATCATTGAAGGAAGATGAACTCAATCGAAATGCAGAAACTTTAAAAAGAAACCAAACGATAACAAATTGTTCTAGCAAAAGATATTTAATAAATATACAATAAAATTACAATAATAAATGAATAAAAATAGTTTTTCGTAAGAGAGGAAAAAATAGGATAAATGTATTTCAATTCTTGTTAAATAATTATTTGCATTATTTGAAACTATCACATTTAAAAAAATAATTTTATTCATTAAATAATTACTTAGAAACAATTTTTAAATAATTATTCTCTATATTTGAGTTGCCATCTCCACGCAGCAGAAAACTGATCCCAATCACAAAAGGAGGTTCTCTTGGCTATAGCATCCAAGCTGCAATAGCTACTGATAGGATCAAGTTCCCTAACTTTACTTTTTCTAAATAATCTAAAAATCAAAGCGCTTAGAATTAAAATACCGCATAATGCCATATATCAAATTAAATCTAGAAGTACGCTTACAACTGAGAGATATTTTAATTTATCACATCTTCAATAGTAAACTTCCTATCCATTGAGGAATGAAGAATTGAACATTTACTTTTTGTTTCCAAAACATATTTATCTATATACCATTATCTTGGTTTTTAAGATTGGAATTAAAATCCCCTCATAATGACCATGCGACCAAAGGTCAAATAAAAAGCCGAAGGTCAAAAATTACCACTAATCTCACAAGGTGAGAAAATCACGTAGGGTCAATTCTCCCTAGTTTCCCCTACACCATAGTGCATGCATTTTACAAAGTTTTTTTAGAGTTAATTGAAAAATAAAAACTGATTTGGGGTATTTTACATCATTTATTGGAATTGTTATTTTTAATTCAAACTATTTTTATTTTTATAGATGTTTTTTTGCATGGTTAACATTGTTTTTATTTATGCCTGAGGTTGAATACAATAAGAATTCATCAACTAGAATTATCATATAAAGCAATTTCATAAGCATGTTTGGTTAAGTAATAAAATATGCCGTTCCCCATTCACTTACTTAAGCATCGTACATGTAATAAAAATGAGTACATACTATAACATATTTCATTCATAAAGCATCAACATTACTTAAATATCATTTCTGTAAATGTCTTTTTCATGAAGCCTGTGATAAACTGATAATGTTCTGGATATTTTAATAAAACATATAAAGTATTCAGCATTTTGCCGAAACAAATTTTAGACGTAAAGTCCGTTTAAAGTAAAAAGTTCACGTCTACCTGAATGTCCACGGGCTGGAAGCTATTTAAGAGATGGGGATTCGCTTTCTTGGTCAAAAATTATGGAACTTATTTCCATTTTTAAAAATAAGAGAATGCCAACTATAAAAACACAGTTTTTAAAGAAAACAGTTTTCAGTTTTCAGTTTCACAGTTTTTTTCTATGAATAAAATATGAAGTTAATATTTAAACTCTTTTTTCAAGAGACATTAATCTGTTGCCACTGAATTTAAACAAAATAACCGTTATCTACATGGAGAATAAGGCTTTAAAACATGTCTGTTTTAAAAGGTTAATTATTTACATTTTAGTGTCCAGTTTTCCTTGCGACCATTGTTGGAAGTCGTGATACAGCTATTTACGCGGTTTTAACTTGAGATTGCAAAATAATTGACATTTAATTGATCATGTATAAAGCAAAATATGAATGAAAATATTAATTTCCTAATAATAATAATAGAGCTAATGAAAATAATAATTTCCTAAAAGAATCTACCATTAAAAATTCCATTTATGTAATATTATATTTATGTTTCAGTTGGTTTTATAAAACTTTATAAGCTTACTGTTGCTATATTGCAGTTGCCTTAGGCAAATTTTTCGAATAACATTTATTAATTAATTCTAAACCTAAAAAAATGAAATGTTCAATATATCAATATCAATTCCTATTATTTTTACATTCGAATTTTTATACAAAAGTTTTTAAAGTTTATTAGTGAAAGTTAAGCAAATAGAGAAAATAAGCTTGAATGAAGAACCCACACTTCACAGACATTTTCTTCAGAGAATGTTGAATTAAATACAAAATACAAACTTAGCTTCAAAAATTTAGTTAAATTATAGTATGCAATACATCATTCATTCATGCAATGCTACAAAGAAAGATTTAATCTGAATTTAACATTCAATAGTCTATATATTTTTAAAGCATACACAAACAACAATTTTTAGTGCTAAGTATACATAACCCTAGTAGCAAAATGTCATCGGCAATTGAAAGGCCATTCATCGAAACCCGATCACACAATGATCGGCCGATGAACGGATTCTTAGCGTCTAGGGATGAATTCTCATCGGGAATTGCTCCGAAATGTCTCATCGGCGATAGTTGCATCCGATCATCGATATCCGGTGAGTTTTGCTAGCTGATACGATAGAAAACCGAGCAGTGCGGTTTCATGGCGATGAATTTCCGATAACTTTTAAATGAATATACAAACAGATTTGGATGTGTGTACGATGAAAAATTGATTGTTCAAATAAATGGTTGTTTTTTAATAAAAAAGATGGCCAGTAGATTTTAGGTTGGAAAGGTTTTGGCAATAACAGGGCCGATTGTTTTCCAGTATTATACCGGAAATCCGGTATTTTCTTCATCCTTAATACCAGAATTCCAGTATTTTTTGACAAATCTTATTTTTTAAAATGTAAGATTACCAAAGACTCACACTACTAGGGATTCTCCGTAGTTTCCTCTCAATTTTGGCTTCTAAAACGGACTGCGCAAATTATAATCTATACTACAGAATTCTAGGTTGAAATGTTTTATTTAAAATATAATTAGAAGTCCTAATTTTCATTTTCTTAAAAAATAATTTCATGATAGATTATTTTTGTAGCAGCATGAAACTTTTTATAAGAAATATGAAAAAACAGGAAAAAAATTAGGTTTTTTGGAGAAAAGTTTTTTCATATATTCTTGTTGTTTACTTTGGATTATGCTGATTCAATCCAAATGAATTTTTTAGAAAATGCCATACTATAACTAAGAATAACTAGCTCACTTAAGAATGGTCCCATGAGAATTTATATATTGTTACAAAGCTATAAAGTCGTTTCCCTGAGATGCTAATATTGGAGACAAACTTGGCGATAAATTTCTCGAACTTGGCGAAAAATTCTTCCACCATTTTGGCGACTTGGTGCCAAATGTGGCGACTTTTATGACAAAGAGAACTTTATAGAAGGACCTCGAACTTTCAACCTATTTCTACTGGTTTCCTGAACTTTCTAGAGATTACGTCACTTCCTACGTAATGAAGTCACTTCCTGTTTAAAAGTATAAAGGCAAGCTCTCAAGCCAAGAAGATTCTGTTGGAATTTGATCAGCAAGCAAGCTGGTGAGCTAACAAGAAAACATTCAGCGTTGTATTGAGATTTATTGGTAGTCTATGTTGTGAATTTTTACTAGTGCTGTGTTAATACTTGTGCTACGTTTCTTAGCTTGGAATATTTGTAAAATAAAGAGCTTTATTTTTTAATATTCATTCATGTTAAATATCATTATTATATATTCATTAAAGCTATTCATACAAAATGTTATTATATTTTTAATATTGTTTTGTTATCAATTTTGATGGGTTTTTTTCATGTGTGTTATAGATTGTTATTAAAAACTCGTGAATTAAGACAAAATACTTTGTTATGTGAAAAAAGCATATTAAAAATAGCATGAAAAAGTTGAATCTGCGCCGTAATAAATGAATACATATGCGTTCCCTACACGTAATTTTCCTGCTAAAATTTCAGGTATTTTTTCATGAAACCACAATCACCCCTGCAATAAGCACATGGATATCAAAAAATACCCAATTATTAATATTTTTAATTTATGAGATGCCAAAAAACCAGTGGCGGAGTTAACAACTTGGGGGACCCCGCAAAATGTTTTAGGGGGCGCTCCTCAAAAAATAATGCACGACGCTTTTGCATAGTTCACTTTTCCAGTTATTTAACAAATTATAATTAGGAATCAAATTATAATTAGGGAAGTTGTGATACTTTAAATTCAAAGTTAGTATGACAAAACTTTCCAAAATTATACAGCTGATTTATTTGACATATTTATTATGAACTCTCCACTGATGACTCACAAAATATAGTAAAAAAGTTTCTTTGTTACTTTTTCGGGAAGAAAAAACATTTATGTTCTAGTTCATAAAATTATTAAAATAAAGTTTCTGTGATGCAGACAGTTTTTAATTTGAAGCTTCAATCAAAATTGTCCGAATTTTCTTTTTCTTTCAATTGGACGGAGAAATTCGCATAACTCTTTTTGGTTTCATGTGTTAGTTATAAGCTGCAAAGCTCCATGAGCAATAAATGTTATTATTTGATAAACTTTTATTCATGATAAAAATTGTAAATCATCTATATTATGGTTGAAATTATTGCTTATAAATATATTATTTGCTAGCAAAAAATGTTAATTTTCTGTTCCCTATTGGAGCCTCCTTATGTCCCGGGGCCTCCTCGCATCCTATATGGCCGCCAGTGCAGAGAACTAATAAGTATCTAACGTACAAAGCGAAGCTCTAAGAATAAAGGAATTCATGACAACATTAAAAAAAATCCAGATTTCTGCTAGGAGGTGCAAAGCCCTACGTAAACAAGTTTTATACAAGGAAAATTTATGTACATTTTAAAAAATAGGATTGTACAGGGGAAATAGGAATTTTAACGATTTTAATATTTAATTGAAGTCATTCTGCACAGATAACTTTTAAATTGTTCCTCTCTTTCTGAAAAACTGTTTTATTGCTTTTGCTATTTTTAGCAGCATATTTATAATGTTTAAAATAATACCCCGACTAGTGTGGGCAATGCTGAAATCAGTTCCATATTCTGTGCAAAATGCATAATTTTCTGCTTTACATGATCTCTTTAGAAAATCAAAAACAATAACCACCAAATTTTATCATATCGCGCCTTGAATGAAAGACAGTCACAAGTTCAAAAATACTGTATGAATGGAATAGAGCCAGAAGTGCTAAACATTTTTGTTCTTCAAATATTTGGCATTTCTTGCTCTATTGCATTTAATTGAACCCATTAAAATGAGCAGAAACAAAATTTTTGCACTTGTGGCCCTTTTGCGTTCAAGGTGCGATATGCACAACTGTGTAAATTAATAGACCAATGCTATTCTTGTTGTTGTCGTTTCATGTCCCCCTGGCCCAAGATTAGACCAGGTCCACGACACCACGTCGCTCTAACAACTACACAAGTCCTTTGCCCTCCCCACTCCACAGCTGCCTCGTAGAGGCGCCAATGCAGTCAATGATATGGGCAGGAGAAGCAGGACAGGAACAAGGGCAAGAAGAAAAAGTCTTTTCCTTATCGATGAATTTTAAGCTTTTAATGTGTCCACTACGCAACCTGGCCATTGCAGTCTGAGCGGATCTTGTGCCTACGGACTGTAGAGACAGACCAGGACGGTTCCCGGCATACCAATAAAATGCTATTCTTTCCTTCTAATAACATCTTTAATTCTTTATACAACAGTAAATATTACAGTATTGACAGTCTATAAATCTGCATATTTCTAGAAAGATTAAACAAGAGAATTGCAAAAAGTGAACTTTACAGTTTTATTTTACACATTTACATTATTATTTATGATCATTGTGTACTTTAAATTAAGTTTGCACTGAATATGCTCTGAGATTCCTTCCTCCGTCCCTATCTTTGGCATGCATAGCCATTTTCAAGTAACATCTTGAACTTCCACTTCTGTTGCTGCCGAAAAGATATTACTTCTCATGTCACCTATTAAAAAAGAAATCAATGCACCATTATTAATTTGCAACAAATATATATAGATCATACATTGATTTGAAGAGATAAATCACTCAACAATTTTATAAATTCCGGGCAAGTTTCTGAATGAAAGTTCTATGGAACCATTCAAACGCTCAAAAGATAATTAACTAAATTATTCTGGGATGTGAAAAACTGGTTTCTGGCTTCATATGTTTCATAAGAGATGGAGGTGGAAAATAGTTTTTCCTTCCCAGGAGGTTCCAAAAGGAATTATAGAACCAAATATGAAAATTAAAAATTAAAACACAAAAAAAATCAAAATTCTATCCCTTTATATTAAGTTCAAAACCCTTAAAATTTAAAATAGCATTTTTTCTTCATTCTATTGAAAAGTCTCTGCCTTTACCCACAAAAAAATATGGAACATGAATGACATACTTGCAATAACTAGGAAATGTTTGAGACTGTAGTCAGATTAGACAAAGTGCTTTATAGTTTCTCTATAAAGTAGATAAAACTTTCTTTTTGGATCATGAAAATTATAAATAAACAATCTTACATTATTGACAGATTATTTTCACTTACTGTTTCTAATGAAAGTTTGAATTATTTTGAAAACAAATTAATTTGTTCACATAAAATCCCTCAGTTTGGACTGTAATTTCCACTGTTCATTAATTTGGTTTCTTTTTCTGAGACAAAAATGAAAAATTGGCAGCATAAAAGATGTTCCTCAAGAGTTCAATCTGAAATCCACTATCAAACTATAAATATTTGATAGGTATGCCCATCATCAAAGTCAACATTTTTGATGGATAACAAGCAATCACACTATATATTAAAATACAAAACAATCTCCAGCAATATCCTCTCACATTTTTCTGAAGTATCAAATTAGCCACAGAAACCCAGATAACACGCACACACACACACACCAATATATCTATGGCATGAGACATCAAGCATATAACCACCAAGAAAGTATAAAATAAGAAATTACCTAAAATCAACTTGTTTATGGGAGGGAATGTTGAAAGTTCCAACTTTTCACTCCCAGTTCAAGTTTACTAGTACTCCTCTAATACAGCTCAGAAAATCACACTGACAAAATGAAAATAGATTAAATGCATGATTTGATACTGTTCTCTAATTTATAATTGTCATGATTCCATAAGAAACTTTAATGATATTAAAAAATACAGCATCCTCCTTAAATATATTGAAACATATTGCTATTAACACAATGTTGGAAGAGATATTGCCCCAAAACTTGGAAAAACACCTAAATTTTGAAAAAATTGAAAATGGCCAATTTCGAGGGAAAAATCTTAATTTGTTAGATAAACAGAAATAAACAGTTAAACTATTGTTGCCCACAACTGATATGAACTAAATGAGAAGCTAACATTTTGTATATAAGAAGAAAATGGAAAAAAGCAAAATTTGTTCTTCTCGTAATATGAGTTTTCTGTCTGAATTACACGTGAATAGATAGTTTAATTTTTGGGTTCGAGAAGATTTCACATATATGTTATATATTCTTGTTCATATGAACAAGGCGAAGTTTTTAAAAACATATTTAATGCTATGAACGCAAAATTGGAAGAGATATTGCCCGAAAACTTAGAAAAACATCTGAATTTTGAAAAAAGATTTTAGAATTGTCAATCTTCAAGATCTTAATTTATACGAAATACAAAAATTAGCAGTTATAATATTGTTACCCACAACTGATAGGCCCAGAAATCATCTGTATTTGACTGGTCGTGAAGGCTCAACTATTGAAGACGGCGCGAGAGCGCTTGTATACATTCAATCGGAGAGTAGAAACTGGAAAAGATGATACGAGAACAATTATTTACACTGTCGAAAATTATCACGAATTTATATTATGTATGCGTGTGCAAACTTCTTTATACACAGAGAGTAATTAATTATTCTAGCATGAATATATTGTTTCGCACTGAGAATGATAATTATTCAATCATAGATTGCATGTTTGTGCCATATCTCACCTTCAAAAAATCGTTATAATAATTTTATTCATTTACTAAACATACTTAAGTAATAAAATTAATAAAGATAATTAAGAATAAAATAAATACTTACATTTTTTCCAAATGAAAGATGGTCAAATCAAGTACTGTTCTAGTGGAAGCCATTGAAGTTGGTTGCAAATACTCTCGAACGACACATCACAGGGTCGCTGACCAATAAAATTCGACTATCAGTAATTTCATACAATTTTAAGCATTATCCGAGATCGGAACGATATCTTTATGCCGTGAAGTTCCGATTGGCAAATTTTCATCGGAAAATCTGCTCATAAACGTATCCTTTTCCGATCAAAGTTACCAAAACGGAAACCGGTTCTCGGATACTGATCTAAACGATATTGTCAGGAAGATACTGGATCATTTTCCGATAAATTCGATGAAAGGCCTGGCAAAATCGATAAGTTCAAGCTACTAGGGAATGGAAAAACTATAAATGATTCAGCATATTGTTACAAAACTAGTAGCAACCAACAAGCAGGATAATGGAGAATAACAGTTTATTCACAAATATTCAGAAAAACACGAATCATAGGTAACAGGAACATTAGCTCTTATGCAGATTAGCAACGCAAATAGACTACAACTCACTAGTAATAACAGTAAAAGCACTTTAGGATTTTGCACACAAACAGTCAGCAAGTGAGTAATAATGACAGTAAAAGCAATTTTAATAGAGCTCATCGGCTTTCCAGCTCGCACTGCAGACGAAACTCGAAAGTCCTTCTTCAAATGCGTACATTCAACATTCTGCATATCCCCACTCCAAATAGAGAAATCAAGAAAATTATCACATTTTCGGGAATCTTCGATTTGTCGCCAAAGTCACCAAAATGGTCGCCAAGGTCAGGGGTTCGGGTCCGTGGCCGTAATACGTTCTGAAATTCTTGAAGCAAATTCCCTCACTGTTGTTCGCTGTTCTTCATTGAGCACTTCAAGATTCTCCAATATTGACGGGAGATGTTAATTCGATTATATTATTACGATGTTGTGCTTCGGATGAGGACGAGCGACGATATTCTAAACTGGTTCACAAGTCGCAATAACAGCTCCTTTGTCCACGGTCTTGGTTTTATTGTCTTGATTCAGAACTCGAAAGGGGATGGCTGCTCTTTTCAAATCAATGAGTGTCGCCACCACAAGGACACTCTTCTGGGAGACTTGGCTAGGGAAGTCCGTTACGGCATTTCTGAATAGTCCAGAAACTTCGGGAATTCCTTGGATAAGGCATTCCAATCTCGCTAGTATCATAGTTTTCTCTTTGGCCAATACAGAGCATAACTTTGAATACTGAACTGGCTGAAAACGAAGTTATTTCCACTTCTCCTGTCCGTATCTCTTTCTTCTCCAGGTCTACCGTGAAATTAAATTTTTGAAGAAAATCTAGGCCTTGAATACAGGGATGTGATATCAGCTACGTAGATCATGTGTTGGAATTTTCTGGATCTACATTCAATTTAAGTATCCAGTTTCCCATGTATCTCCTCCTTTTTACCAGTAGATATCTTTAAAGAAATGTTAGGATCCGTGTAAATAAATTTCTCCTTC
>BGPR01043149.1:0-13034 GCA_013235015.1 Araneus ventricosus
ATCAGCATCAAACAATTTTTATAAATTTACAAACACTTATGGATATTGTTGTTCCTGCTACAAGAATCACCCAACTTTAGGGCAAAACATTTACTGACGCATACAGGGACATATAGAAGACAGCATTACACATTGCACACAGCGAAGCACACAGCAAGTTTCATCGTTATGACTTGAAGAAGGAATGTGCTAGGGAAAAAGCGGCAGGCGCTGATTCACACAGATAATTCATGCGCGCAAGAAAAATAGTTCGCTCGCCTCAACCCAACACACCCCTCCTGCGAGTGATACATTTTTTCAACAAAACAAATATTACAAGACATGCAGAACACATAAACATACATATAAAATAAGACGCTAATGAAATATTTTTTACAGTATAGTTCAACTTCTCTTCGTTTACGATTTTTGTTAGAAAATCAGCAATTAACAATTCAGTTTGAATATATTTCAATTCAATTACATTATGTTCCAATAAATCCTTCAGAAAATGAAAACGCAAGTTCATATGTCTTGATTTATTCGAAGAGCGAGTGCCTTTAATCCACTGAATTGCTGCTTTACTATCTGAATTTAAAATTACAGTAGAATTTATAAATTGTTTGCACTTTAGCTCGGATAATAAACTTACAATCCAAATAATGTCTTTACAAATTTCAGAAATTGCAAATAATTCTGCTTCACATGTTGAGAGACTAACACTTTTTTGCTTATGACATTTCCAAGAAATTAATGAATTACCTAATAAAATTACACCACCTGAAAATGATTTGCCATTTTCTGTATTTCCCCAACTGGCATCAGAGCTAGCATTCACGAAGCCAAAATTGTTATTATAAAACAATTTTTTATCTTTTGTACCCATCAAATACCTTAACACTCTTTTAGCCAAAATGTAATGTCTTTTTTCTGGTTTATGATTAAATTGCGACAAATAACATGTCACAAATGATATATCAGGTCGCGTTCTATTTAGCTAAGTATAACAGCTCACCAATTAATTTCTGATACATAGTAATATCAATCAATTCATTTGTAGGCGGGAAACTCTTATCTTCCCCTTTTACAATTGGAGTTTTAACACTTTTACATTCATCTAAATTATACTTTACTAATAATGATTCAATATATTCAGACTGTGATAAACTAATACCATTTTTATGTTTTACAATTTCCATACCTAAAAACTTAGAGGTTTTGTTTTCATGCACTTCAAAAACACTTTTAATGCTATTTACAGTATCTTGATACCTTTCATCATTATTACAAAAAATAACCAAATCATCCACATACATACATAATAAAAGCACATTTTGACCATCAGACTTAATGAACACGCAATTGTCAGAAGCCAATTGCGTTAATCCAAATTTTTCTAATTCACTTTTTATTTTCATATACCAATTTCTACCTGATTGTGGTAAACCATAAATACTCCTTTTTAATTTACAAGCTTTTCCATTTCTTTTCCATACCAGTCTCTCGAAGCCAGGCGGAGGCAACATGTACACAGTTTCTTCTATATCACTGTATAAATATGCAGTCTTTACATCAAAGAACCTAACCATCAAATTCAATTTAGATGCAAGTGCAATTAATAATCTGAAGGATTCCATATTTACGACTGGTGAATACGATTCTAAATAATCTTTATTTTTTATTTGATTGAATCCAGCTGCTACAAGCCTTGCTTTATATTTTGTTTCCCCATTATCACTTTGTTTCAAGGAATACACCCAATTACTTTTTACTAATTTAGTTTTTGCCGGTCTGTCTACAATTTCCCAGACTTTGTGTTTATTTAATGAATCCAATTCATTTTTCATAGCAAATTCCCAATTCTGCCAATCGGCACTATTCTTAGCTTCTAAATAAGAATTAGGCACATTACAAGCTAAATTAGTTGACATCTGTTTGGCTTTGAGCCTTTCCGAACGTCTGACAGGGATCTGATCAACTGGAGTTTCGATTTCACCACCTACGGTATTTCTTGTATCATCCAGCGTTTCGAATGGAATCGAGTAATTATTTTCGTTTGCTGCTGGCTCAGCAGAAATTTCCAAGTGATTTACCTTTGTTTTGTGATCGAACTCGTTTATATCTTGAGTGGATTCAAACAATGAATCAATATTCCATGTTTCAACTTTCGTTTTTCCCAAAGTACCACCTTTCAAAGATTCATTGAATTTAATTGATCTTTCCTCAATTATTTTTCGGTGTTTGATATCATAAATTCGATAACCTCTCCTATCTCTAGCATATCCTAACATTATGCCACGTCTTCCCGGAACATCAAATTTATTCCTCATTACTTTCGGAACATGAAAATAAGCCACACAACCAAATTTTTTAAGATAATTTAGTTTCGGTTTTTTACCTATCCAAGTTTCAAGTGGAATTTTTCTTTCCCTTTACGTGGTGTTACATTAGACACCTGAGTACTGAAATTAATAGCTTCGGCCCAAAATTTTAATGGAAGTTCACTTTCATACAATAAAGATCTAGCCCTTTCTAGAAGAATACGGTTAGCTCTTTCAGCTTTACCGTTACTTTCACTATTATATGGAATAGTTTTTTCGTGAAATATCCCCGAATTAGCAAGACAAGTATCAAGTTGCTCATTTACAAATTCTAAACCATTATCGGTTCTCAATTTTGTAATTCTTTTATCAGTTAAATTTTCATACTTAGCTTTGAATTGAGAAAATACGTCAAATACTTAATTTTTATTTTTCAAAAAATAAGTAAAATACATCCCAGAAAAATCATCCACCACCACCATAAAATATTTTGCACCACCATATGATTCAGGCTGGATTGGACCACACAGGTCAACATGAAGTAATTGAAGAATTTCAGAACTTTGATTTATATCAATATTAGGATGAGTTTTCCTGGTTATTTTACTTATGTCACAAGTTTCACATTTAAAATCATTTACATCATCAATATCAATATAGTCTTTCATTTTAAGCATATACTTAGCATTTAAATGACATAATCTGCTATGCCAAATATCATAATTACTATTAGACGGATTAGAAAAATAACACTCAGAATTATACAATGGCTCAAAATATAATTCCAATCTGCCATTATTTTTAAATGCTTTAGTAACCAACTTATTACTTTTATCATATATCAATACACGATTATTATCCGACTTAATTTTATAACCTTTATCCATTAAACATATTACAGACAACAAATTGCATCTTAATTGGGGGACATAACTAACATTTTCGATAGTTACATTTAAAGGATTACCATACTTTGTACTTACAGTTTTGGCTTTTACGGTTCCGAACCCTTCACATATAATTTTCGAATCTTTACCTGCTAGATAAATGTCTTTTCTTTCAGGAAATATTTTTTCAAACCATACACGGTCTTTGGCCATGTGACATGAAGCTCCACTGTCCAATATCCAAATGTTTTCACATAAACTTTCTTCATTTGGAGAAGCTGTAAACACGGGGTTTGCAGTGTTGCGTTCTTTAGAATTGTTATAACGATGCACCCTTCTCCTTTGACTGGATGTGGTACTTTCCTTTTGATTTTGGTAAAAACAATCCTTGGCGACGTGATTTGGTCGTCTGCAGACGTAACAAAGTCTCCTACCGGAATTTTTGAACTTTCTAGAATAAAATACATCAGCGCTTCTTCCTTCGGCGCGAGTACTTGAAGGCGAATTAAAGCTTGTTTCTTCTTCACGGAGGATTTCAAGTACTTCATCTATAGACTTGTCACGTTGAGTTTTCGAAATGTCTCGTACTTTAGCAAATTTACCTTTTAAACCACGAACAGTATAATAAACAAGCTCCCGAGGTGAGACATCTAATCCTAGTGGATGGCACTTGGTAGCTATACCTCTTGCTCTAGCTATATAATCATTCGCCAATTCGTTTCTGTTTATTTGAAGATTTTTGAGCTCGTCACCCGCATCAATTTTGCGGTCTTCTGTCTGACCAGTAAATGTAGACTTTATTTTGTCCCACAAAATTTTGGCATTATTTTCTGCAGCGAACTGTAAGGCCTGTTCGTCTGAAAGCGACAACTTAATGTAAGCCACTGCATCAGAATTCTTTTGCTCACATTCTAATGCATCCTTTTCACTTAGACCTTCTGGTTTCATTTGCGTCGTCACAGAGTCCAGCCGTTTTAAACTCAAGGCTGCTTGCATTTTCAATGACCAAATAAAATAGTTGGTACCAGTAAGCTCAGGAACATTTATTCTATCCATGTTAACACTTCTGTTGTAACAGTTCGTTACCACACAGTTCTATGTTGAATCAACTATTTAATCAACCGCGTCCTGCTACCATTTTGTTGTTCCTGCTACAAGAATCACCCAACTTTAGGACAAAACATTTACTGACGCACACAGGGACATATAGAAGACAGCATTACACATTGCACACAGCGAAGCACACAGCAAGTTTCATCGTTATGACTCGAAGAAGGAATGCGCTAGGGAAAAAGCGGCAGGCGCTGATTCACACAGATAATTCATGCGCGCAAGAAAAATAGTTCGCTCGCCTCAACCCAACAGATATATTATAAACATCTTACAGTGCATATCTCGAATTTAGCGAGTAATATATTCCTAAAGAAAGAAACAGACCTATATTAAAGATTGGAGAATATTTGGTAGATTCACAAAAGTTGTGAAGAATTCATCAGGAATGGATTTCAAAATGGAGAATCAGATCGATTTCAAAGAATGGAATATTCTGATAGCTTGAAAAGCGTGATCAGCTGTAGTCTTTTATTTTGCTAGCTGCTGTAAGAATCTTCTCTAGAACATCTCTTTTGAGGACGTAAAGTTGCAGTTTCCAAAAATAAGGTTCTTTTTATTACAGTATTGAAAGAACTTGACTCATCAGCAAGCTTAAAACCCAGAGTTTCAGCTTCCATGCGGGTAATATCGTACTTTTCACAATCACAGTTTCTGCTCAGTCGGTGCGCCATAAAAGAAGGACCTCTCCGAAACTAGAAAATCAAAACCACCTGTGCAATCAGAAAACAAATCACCTGTCCAGTACGTTAGACCAGGGCTACTTCAGTTATAGTCCCAATCCCAAATGGGGGCGCATTCGTGAATTTTAAGGATGCAAAAATCTTGACTGCCCATGCATCTATAAAGATTTTTCAATGGTATCAAACAAAAATAAAGTTATGTGCATATGAGTCATTTTATCAAAACTGCTTAAATACATGCAGGGGGAATTCAAATATCAGACACAACTATAAACCAGCGGGAGTGGTCTCTCCTAAACTTTCTCGTATATTTCCCCAAAAAGGTGCTGTTCCCCCCCCCTCGCGTGGATAAAAAAATTCGAACCTACTGTAACCCAGAATCCAATGACTATCAGAAGGTTTTTCATTGTAGATTATAGTGATTGTGAAATATTTAGGTAAATAATCATATTCAAAGAGATGAGTACCGATTTTCCACTCTTGCCGGCTGAAGGACAAAGTGACGTAATCCTTCCACGAGCACAGGGATTGCTACCAGTACGCATGCGCATGGAGATAAAGGATTCTTTTCAAAAGTAGACAAGTATGCGATTATACAGGCCGACAGACAGTGAACCCGTCGACAGATTTGGACAAAATTTTATACGGACCTACATTTATGATGATAAAACTGTATACCAAATTTTATCTATATACCTATTCAAGTTTTTGAGTTATAGTGTTCACATGACCGCGGATAGACAAACAGACTTCCCGTAGACGGATTTTCGCCACAATTTGACAGAAACTTACGAATTATGTGCAAAGATCACATACCAAATTTCATCCCTGTATCTCTAATAATTTTCGAGTTATCGTGTCCATAGACACAGAGGCAGCCAGACATAATTCCAAAATTGTGTTTTTCGGACTCGGGGAGGTCTAAAACATGGAGATTCGTCAAAATCTCGAGTTCGAATTTTTTGACGATTACAATACTTTCTCTTTGTACACTTCGTAGACGAGAAAGTAAAAATCAAGAATTCACAAACAAAATGAAAAGACAGAAAGATACCATTTGCAAGGTAAGGGTGGAAATGAAACCGAACCTTTTATATTTACCAAGAAACCATGAGGACGGGAGGGTTCCAGGTTCTAAACCCGATTCCCCTAAAGAACCTTCGTGCACGTTAAATCTGATGGCATGAGTCAAACGTTTTCCCGCTGGTGTGGTGCGGAAATTTGGAGAGGGATGCTAGCTTAGGTGTCGTCCTCGTCTTCTGACCGGGGTTTAAAATGTTGAGGTCCGTCCCAAAATAGCCCTGGTGTTGCTTCGAACGTCCTTAATATAACTAAACTGAACTGCGCAAACGACATCTTCCTATCCTCACTTGTTTGGGAATCACTGAACTTTTAAGTTGCTTCGAATTTCTGAATCGTACTGTAAATGCAGTAAAACCTGTACTAAACGGAATCTAAAGGGACTAGAAAAATGTTCCGTTTTAGACAGTATTCCGTTTCATACAGGACTTATCAGTATATGAGGATTTCGACGGGAACAAATAGTTTTTCCGCTTAAGACATGATTCCGTTTCTTACAGTGTCCGTTTCAAACAGGTTTAACTGTATCTAATCTTCTACATGGTTAATTGCTGACTGAATATTTCTTACTTACATGTACATGTGTTGGGATGACAGAAAATTTTCGAATATATAGACGGGTTCACAGAATATATTTTAGAACAGAAATGGGGGCGCGAGTGGGAATAGTGAAAGAATTCCGATCTGATCTCAGCAGGTATTCCTCAGGACAACTCAAGAGGGCCTTTTAAGGACAATCTCACCCTCATCCCCAATAGGGTTGCCAACAATTACGTAGCTAAGTGAAGCGAACAATGTAGGAGCAGAAAAGCAATAATGGACAACGAAATTCAATAACCCACCCTAGGAATATGCATATTAAGCTACCGTTATCACACATCTCGAATCGATGAGGCTCCGGGCACACACGGGCGGTTTCTGCTTATATAAATATTTCCCATGGCAGACGACGCTGAGGGGCAAAGGCTAGACATTCAGCAATTACTCAGGATAAACGTATTGCTAAGTGGAGGATGCTCAGCCATCGTTCATTGGTTAATCCGGCCAGAAAATTGGAACGGGGGAGGAGTTTTGCCGCAGCAATACTCCAGAATGGTTAAGTCAAATGATTATGGCGCAAATGGGGAGAGGATAATTATTAGAGGAACACAACAATGTTTGATATTAGATTGAAGATGGATGCGTCGAGGTGCCGATTTATGTCTGATATTAAAGTTCCGCCGTCAGATGCAATGCCAGCAGCTATCTATTTCCGAATCTTGGATACCGCTGATGAGATAACTTTATTCCCGAACTATCTGCAGAGGTCAGCGGGTAAGGGCCATCCACAAATGAAATTAGGTTGGAGTAACGTCTGTGGCACTTAAGTGTTTAATCCGGGGGCGGCGTTTTTCTTCTATCCCCTTAAAGACCGGGACATTTTGGGAGGAAGCGACATGAATTGGAATCTTTAAGAGCAAGATTAAGCAAGATTATTTAAGGAGAGAGAGCAACAGCAAGATTCTTTATGGAGAAACAGCATCAGCAAAATTCTTTATGGAGAAAGAGCAACAGTAGGATTCTTTATGGAGAAAGAACAACAACAATATTCTTTATGGAGAAAGAACAATAGCAAGATTATTTATTTAGAAAGAGCAACAGCAAGATTATTTATGGAGAAAGAGCAACAGCAAGATTCTTTATGGAAAAAGAGCAACAGCAAGAATATTTTTGGAGAAAGAGAAACAGCAAGATTCTTTATGGAGAAAGAGTAACTGCAAGATTCTTTATGGAGAAAGAAAAAGACATACTTGCTTACTGCTATCTATTTACTATTATTCACTTATTAACTACCTGCTCCTATTGACTATCTATTTGTTTACCAATGCATATTAAATCTTTAATCCTTTAACATACCTTTAAAACCGGGCCTTTTTGGGAGGAAGCGACATGAATTGGAATCTCCGAACCTGGGTGGTCATTTATACTACCCCCACACCTTCTATAACCTTTCCTTAAGGGGCAGGGAAATGAGCTGTGGTTGGCAAGGATAATTGCACCCCCTACCACGCTTATCTTCTGAACGACCTCAGATTCCTCACCCACCCTCAAAAGAAGCCAACCGGCCTTCGTCGCTGTTAAGGGGAAATTTTTAGACCGCGAGAGGGTTAATCGTGAGATTGCTTTAAGATTTTGCTTCAACATTGTAAACGAACATGCATCCTTTAGGAAGTCAAGACCAGCAAAAAAACATGTGTCGATGCGAAAGATATCTCTAACGAGAAATGCCAGATATTCTGAAAAACACGTATAAATAATAGAAACGAAAGAGATCACAACCAGGCTTTAATAGTGCACTAAAAAGTCGAAAATATTTCTCTAATTGAGAGATAAATCACATGGAGCTACACCTCTCCCAAACTGACACTTTTTACAGTAACCTCACCCCCTGTCTTCGTCAACGAGGACATGGGCAGGAAATGGGTGAGGGCTGTGATCTATTCTACCACCCAGCGCCAACGCGGACCCGGAACCCGGCACCACGTCCTCGGGACGCCCGACCCAGAACTTGTAAACCAGGGACACGCTATGTCGAAACACTCGCGTGCCTGTAGTCATCATTCTCTGCACATCTCCGACCCTCACTGGGCCACTCCCACCACGACCCCAATGGGGTCGCACACCATTAAAACCAACCCTTCCGGGCTGCGACACATCAACACCGACCCCTATGGGCCAACAGAAACTTCAACCCGTGCGAGTTGCCAGCACGGGTTGCCAAATATTAGTCATCAGTATCATCCCTACACCGCTGTGTCACCTAATGTACTTCGACCAAAAAATTTTCGTCGCCTAATATCAGCAAGAGCAAAGTAGCAAGCACAATACACATTAACAATACAAAAGACAATTGTCCCAGTGGGGACCCCAAAGACAAGACGATCAACCACAATAGGGGACGAAAAGAAACAAGCCTCCAACAAAGTTTTTTTTTTATTTTTTTATAGCACTGTTGGAAGGCGCAAACGCAACTCCTCACATGCCCGGAAAAAGATGGGACAGTGGCGGGACACAGCCGTATGAGTGACCTTTAACCGCGGCCCTACCCGATTTCGCCTATTATATTCATGACAATTACGACATGACGATGCTGCAGCCGTACAATTCTTATAGGAGTGAGACCCTAAACAGCGGGAACAGTGCTCCTCCGGAGCTCGGCACCGAGATTGAACGTGACCAAATTTCAAGCATCTAAAGCATTGGATTGGCTCCGAAAATGGTCGAAACTTCAAGGAACCAAGCCCCCAATGAAGTCTATTTGTACCACTGATGCAGTGAAAGACTACCGGATCGAGGGAGAGGACCCAATGTTGAGCAGCCCCTCTACAACTCCTTCGAAATAGGACAGAAACGCTCCCTTCCGGGAACGAGTTAGATATCCTGATTTTTTCCAGAAAAGAACGTTCTTGTTCCTCCCGGTTCCCCGGCATTGGCGGTACATCGTAAAGCAATATTTTCGGTTGGAGACGTCGAGGCGCCCGTGCTCTACACACACCATTCAAATCTGGATGAGCATTAATGTGGTTTTCCAGAATAGTGGCCATCTCGGCAGTATGCAATTTAACCATGACCCCGTTATCAGCAGCAGGCAAACAGGCAAGAACCCGTAACCCGAGTTGCCGAGGACTGATATGTGCTTCTAGTAAGCTTTTCAGTTCCGTGGAGGAATTCAGAGCATCACCCAGCGGTGACACGAGCACTGTTGGTGAATCCGGTCGAGGTTTCAAGGACGGTTTGAACTGTGCCTTACCCTGATCTGGCCCAGTAAACTGCTGCGTAACCGGAACCCTATGTTGGGTCTGAACCAGAGGAGTCGTAGAAACGTCCCTTGGTGGAACATTCTCACGCTCAGACGCCAAAGAAGTTCGACTTCTTTTGTTACGGACCCGAGGCGGTCTCCTTTCCGTCAGTGTCTCAGGAAGTGTGACTCCCGGATTAGAAATTCCCACGGAAAACAGCGGAGCACCCACAACCTGCGAAAAGGAAGGCTTCGCTTGTGCCGCTTCCAGCGTTTCCAGCCGTTGTTTTATGGAATCAAGCTGTTCCAGACGAGCCGAGATATTGACAAAAACCTCACTAATAACTCGCATGAATCTGTGCATATTTTTCAAACGGTCCATAGGTTCAGGGTAAAATTTAAAAAATTCGTCCGTCAACTTATGGATCCAAGGACAAATTCCCGTAGTCTCATAGCTATATTCAGCCTTGGAATAAGGGTCCCCAGGTTTTATACTATCTGGTCCGCAATGGATAGACTCATAACTAGCTTTAGCCGGGGGAAAAGGGTCCCCAGGTTTTAGACTATCTGGTCCGCAAGTGATCGCAAGCGGAGGTTGATCAGTAGGAGGAACTTCCTGAGCATCCCCCTCCTCCTCATTCATAACCTCTTCCTGAGAGTCACTAACAATAACAGTTCGATCAGAACCCGAACTGGAGGAATCGAGCAAAAAAGTATCAACCGCCCCCTCCCGTTTCTGACGAGACAGTTTTTTCTTACGATTTCTCACCTTGTCCGGCTTTCTTTTTAGTCCAGGCGTGGACTCGTCAGCCGTACTCTCCTCAGCTTGAGAAGTGTGAGTTTCCCCCTTGGAGAGTGGAAGAGTACCCTCCCCACCAAAGTGAAAAATAACCTCCTGCAGTCTCTGGGGTGTCCCAGGAACCAATGACTTCTCATAATCAACGTCCCGGGAAAGAGTCCCAGGAGCCGGAGAAGAAGATGGATCTGGAAGCACTGCTCTAACAATTTCCGAATCCGGGGCAACCGGAATAACATTAGATGACAGGACAGCAGACGAAAGTGGTGGCACTGTCGTAGAAGCGGGTTCTACAGCATGGGTAAGCGTGCCGCAGCTAAGCTGCCTGGGAAAGGAGTATCCCCCCAAGGAATTCCTGTCTTTGAGACCGAAGTAAGCCCGAAACCGATGTACCCAGCCTGCCGGCCCCCAGTACTGGGAGATGGAATCTCCACATTATCAACCACCTGATCAGGAACAACCGCCTTTGGTAAATCAAAAGGGTTGGATTGCCCAAATTTCACAGGTACGGCTTTCCTTTCCGGCCCAATCGGGACTTTAGAGATAACCACAGAACCCATGCCTTGTGGGATCACAGAAGCAGAAGGAGCAACAAAGTCATCTGCACTTCAAAATGTCCCCAAGAACAAATCTTCCTTCTTTTTACGCTGCTTGCCTTTTTTTTTCTGTACGCACCTTTCCAACCGGAGAATTCAAATTAAGCGCCATATTCGAATTTCCGTCAGGTGCAGCCATAATCACAAAAGGGGAAAGGGGTTGCTCTTCTTTTTACGGAAGATGAAGCCAGAAACCGCCCCATTCCTCTGGACCCGAAAAATAAAACGGGCCCCTGGAGTCTACAGGGAAACTAACAGGGCCCTTCGCCAGATTAGAACGCCCCAACGTGCCTTCCCCAAGCACTGGTCCAGGGCCTCCTCCGGACCGTACTCGCGCGCGGCACGGATTTGACCCTGGAGGATTTCTCGAAGGGGTCTACTCTAACCCAGCCCGCAGTACCAGACGTCGCCCCTTCTATGAGCAAGGGCGCAAAACAGGTACCAGTAACACTGCGCCACTCCGAAAGGATCCACCCAATGCACCGATATCTCCACTCTGCCGAAGGGCCCGGGTCACCCCGGGATGTTCCCAACAGTGGCAAGAGATGCTTGCCATTGAAGGCAGGCACACCAGGCTTCCTCTTTCTCGGTTTTGACAGTGCACCAGCCACCGCCCCGAGCAAAAGTGCAACGGGACGGAATTAAACCAAAAGAACCCTAGCCGGACCTAGGGCCAACAAAAGCAAGAAAAATCAAATCACGAAAGAAAAGAACAAGGACCCAAGAAGCAGGCAACAGCAAAAAGTCGCCGCTTCCGGGTCACTACTGCCAAAACTCGCCCCAGGGCCACAAAAAACCCCCTAGAGAGTTGCGTCCCAAGGGGGGTAGCCAAATATGGTGGACCAACAATGGGTCCCAAGGAAAAAACGAAAAACTCCAAAAAAGGGAGTAACCAAAAAGTTGGGACCCATTGTTCGAACATCGCCGCAACATGTACTAACAGTCAGGCAATGGAAACCACGCCCTTTATTAACAATCAAACAATCAGTTTAAATATCAACCATGCTAAACTACAATTTACTGAAACCGTAACTGTAATAAAAACAATCAATCAATCAAACAATAAGCATCCCACAAACAATCAATCAAATTCGTCCCCAAAGAGAAGGCACCAGACACACACATCTGAATAAAACCACGCCCTCTCAATCAAGTAAACAAGCAAAAAGACCCCCGAAACCAACCAAAAAGCATGTAACTGCAACCTTCGCCGAACAACAATCAATCAAACAAGCAAATTACACATTCAATCAAGCAACCAAGCAGAAAATACGAGCCCACCGACGACGGAACATCGTCAACGATGTTTCCGTCATCGGGGATTAGGACCTTGTTTTTTGTAAAAGGGTCAAAAAACCCCCAAAAGTCCACCGAAACCTGAATCAGGAATCAGAACCCCTTTAATACCCCGTATTACCAAGCATACAATTTTAAAGACTATTTTAAGCATAAAATACAATTAAAACCAAAGTCGCCAGCGACACAGTCACGTGACCCAAAAAACATCGACAGGGACAAAATGGCGAAGGGGGCGTTTCACCTCCATCGCCATTATCCATTAATACAAGAATCAAACAACTACAATATATATAACTCATTATAATCAGAACTGAACCAGCAGCAAATATATAAGTTAACCCAGTAACAATACTAAACATCAGTATATAATTCCATGCAAAAGCATCAACTATATCAACACAACGAGACAGGTGGGTGCACGGAGCCAGGAGGATCCATAATTAGAGTCCCCAGAGGGGAATAAACACCCAAAATTGAAAAATCAACTTACCCCTCAGATGAGGGT
>BGPR01043150.1:0-13032 GCA_013235015.1 Araneus ventricosus
AGAAATGGCCAGGACCACAAGATGTCGTCAGCGAGCTGCCGATATATACCGCCACGAGTTTAGCGGCGGTACGCTGCGCCGGCGCGGCGCGATATATCGTCGCCAGCAAGAAACAAAATGCCTGGTATGAAGGCGCGACAACATGGCCATTTGTTTGCCAGCCAACAAAGATGCGCACGAAGCGATTTCGGCACGCGCCAGAGGATGCGAATGGAAGCAGTTACATCAACCGAAAACATAAACGAAAGATAGCACAGTCATGTTTGAGCGCAAACATACAAAACAGTGATGAGCACGCGCCCGCCATGCCGAGTTCGCAAACGCGCAGATAAAAGGCATACCGTCAAACAAGATGGATAAAAGAACGTCCACGAGAAAATACACGAGAGCGAAAGAAATGCGCGAAAACAGCGTTGCGAAATGCGCGAAAACAGCACACAAGGCATAAAGAAGCGCCCGTTACAGCATAGTAAGAGTGCAGCGGCAAACACAGTGATGATTTTGTCCAGCACGCCAGCACCGCCAAAACATGAAGCAACCGCTACACGCGAAAGATGATACGGCTGCGCGTCGCGCACAGTGCTGGCGCCACATGTCATGAAATGCTACCGCAGCACGCTGCCGCGAAGCGACATGGCCAGCAAAGAAAGAGGCATGCCAGCGCGAAGGCCGCGCCACATGCTGCCATAGCGATTTGCCGCTATGCTACGGTACGCTACGGGCGCACACGCGCGAAGAAGCGCCAACAACAGCTACCGCACGCATACGCCGCGCACGTTTTACGCTAAGAGCTACCGACGCAGGCGTTCGCCGTCAACGGTTTTGCCAGCGCGCGCCGGCCAAAATGAAACGCCACGGCATGCGCGAGCAGGCAATGTCAATGCTGGCGAGCGCAGAAATATGATGCGCGTGAATAAGGCTAAAACAGCACATAGAAGCGCAGATATCGGAAGAGACAGCAGCGCGCAAGCAGCCAGCATTTTATGAAGAGTCGTTAGCCGATGGTTGAAGCGAAGGGCGGCGAGCAAGCAGAATGCAGGCGCATAACGAAATGCGTTGTTTATATCTATTTCGCGCCAGTCACCCGCCTGTTGCCCGCGCAGCATACCAGCGCGTAACGGCGCGTCCATGCCCGCGCGCCAGCGCCAGTGCCATGCGGCGCCGCGCTTACAGAAGAGCGAGCACGCCAGCAATGGCACCATATGCCGCCACGCGACGATGCAGATGATAAGTTTGCTCGCAATATCAAACCATGCGAAAGCGGTGTTCAACCGCCCATGATGCCGCTTAGGCAACGGCATGAGTGGTCATACGCCAAAACAGCGCCGATGAGCGCTATGTTCGATGTCGCGCGGCGCGCGCCAGAGTTCTGCCATACGATGATAATGCCATATACACAAGTCCGCCACCATGCGAGCGCGAGCCAAGAAACAAACAGCCGCACAAACAAGATAATATATACAACACGAAGACGCACAAACATATCCACCTGATAAGTGTCAGCAATGACGTTATTGTTCATGGCAACGGCCAAGAAGCGCCCACACCACAACACGCGCCTGTCACCGTCGCCGGAGCAGCATAAATGCCCGTTCACATGCCGCGCACGTCATACCCAGCATGTCGCCTGCCCGCTCCAGGGATATCTGATCTGATCGCGATGAATGATCCCTGATTTGATTCTGAGAGATCGATGATTCTCTGATCTGAGGGTTTGATTCATTCCATCGACCAGGATGACCTGATCACCGTATTCCTTGCATGCCTGGGGCTTTCCCAACAGGATCTTGTTTCTAATCCCCATTGACTTTGGATTTCTTTAGGATACAGGCTCACTTGACCCTGATATATATTCTATGATCTTCGGGATCATCATCAACAACAACAACAAATAGACTGATTTTAAGTTAGTTTATAATGCGATCCCGAAATATATTGCAAAATATTCCCTGCCTGTTTTTTTCACCTAATCACAGTCGATTCTATATAAATAGAACTTGAAGATTCCTGGAAAACCGATACATAGAAATACACATTGGAAAATTTTCAAAAATTTTCTTATTAAAAACAGCTACGCGCTCTTTAATTTTTTAGGTTGCGAAATCACAGTTATATTATTTTCCTTTTTTCTTTTTTACGCATTTCAATACTCATTTCACCGACCTTTGTCCAATTCTGAAAGATTTAAATCATTTCCGGTCTTCCAACGGAAATGTTTCGATAGTCGAATCATGTTTTTTTCAAAATTGTTGATACTGTACTTGTCGAAATTTCTGCAATTTTTTTTGCCACGCTCGTTTTCCATCCCGTTTACTAAGATCTTTTATTAAGCTTGGGAACTTGTCTTTCAAGGTTCAAGATTTCGCTTGGAGGCTCTATAAAAATTGAAAGTTAAACTGAATTTTACATTAAAAAACTCATTCCGAATTGGGAAAGGGATTCGTAGAAGCTAAGAATATAATACACTCACCAAGTGGCTTATTGCTTTTTTCTTTATTAACATTCTAATTCCTATATCTCTATTGCCAGCAAGAATGGGTGAAACTGGTTTTTTCCTTATTAAATGTATAATTTTATGATCGCAGAATGTTGTTGCTCTACCCACAATAAATACATACATGGTATTCTTAAAGTGTTCGTACACTTAATACTTTTCAATGAAACAGGGTCTGGTCCATTAATTGTAAAATTAATATTTCAGAATAGATATTTAATAATAAGATAATTTACCTTAACAAACTACATGAAATATTTTAAAACATCAAAAACGAATTTTTTGAGAAATCAATATCAAAAAAGTAAATACAAATTTTATCTCATAAAGTCTTCGTACACTTTTAAAAAAAAGGTTATTTATTCTATTCTATTCATTTATTGTTTAAAATGGCTCAGGTCGTAAAGAAACAATAACCGCATTACCATTGATTTTCATCATATTAGTGGTAACTACCAGTTCGGAATATTGCTAGTTCAGTTAATTAATTTATCCCATTCTATAGTGGCAGTATGTGATAAAACGCATTAAAGAAGAAAATCGCATCGAAAAGGTAAGAAAAGGTCGACGGCAAAGCAAAACGTAAAAAAGAGATTTATAATTAGGAAAACTCTATGAAACCCACACGTTTGAGTGTTTTAAAATTTTCTGCAGAATTTAATGAAAAATTTTCACTTGGTTTCACCTGAAACTGATCGGCGAGCTCAGAGGATTGGATTAATGTATGTCTGCCCTTAGAAAAATTTTAGAAAGTGTGAAAACAGAAAGGTCAGGCTTTCCTTCGCAAAATCAATGTTAAATAAAACCGAAACGTATTGGAATGTCTAATTTTAAGATGAAAGCAAATTTAATATTTTGGTTCCGATGGACGGTTAATGATATGGAGAAGAAAACGAGGAACTTAATCCCAAGAACTTAGTTGGAATAGTTAAGTATTGTGGAGGTGTCCTGTGTGGGGGGGTGCACAAGACCAGGGACTAGGTAATTTGGTATTTTTGATGGCATAATGAATCATGCTCTTATTTAAATATTATTTTAAGAGACAATTTAAAATTATCAGCGCAAGATTTGGGGTATTGGAAACAACTTTTGTTTTTTTATCAAAATAAAGATCTCAAGCACAGGACTCAACGTTCTGAAGGTCTCCCCATAATTGTCCACAAAATTTGGAAAACACCAGTCGCCAGGATTAAACCAATAGAAATATATTTGGAGAGAACTGAGGTTAGAGTACGAAAACACGACATTAAAAACTAAAAGCGAACTAAAACAGTAAATGATGGAAGAAATGGATGAACATTGATGAAATACAAAAAACTAGTGAAATCTATTCCAAACGTTTAAAACGCTGTTGAAATGCTAAAGAGTATATCCTATCAAATATCAACAAAAATTGTAAATATTTATTAATATGTAGAGATTTTAAAGGTACGAAGACTTTTGGTGAGATAAAGCTTTTGTTACTTGATTATTGATTTCTAAAAATATAGTTTTACTATGCTTTTTAAAATATTTGGCATGTAGTTAAGAATAGAATATAGATCTTTATTATTAAATACCTATTCTGAAATATTAATTTAATAAATGGATTCTACTTATTGAAAATCGTAAGTACGAACACTTTGGGAGCCACTGTACATGATTTTTTCAGCGAAAAAAAAAAGTTGTTCTGTATATAAAAAATTTTACTCGATGTATAGAAATTTTTAACTTGAAAATCTCTGAAAGTAACTCAGATACATACAGATTTTCAATATATGGAGGATTCCAATCTATAATTTTACCTTAAACAAAACAATTATTTACAATATTAATAAACAACAATCGTTTTATTTCATAAACAATCATATTTTTTCACCTTTATTTTGTTGGTGTTAACAAAAACCAAGTCAAAGAAATCTAATATTTGTACAAAAATAGAATCATCTACTTTTTTTTTGAAATAACCAATTTTAATTCAGATGGATTATCTCATTCAAGAAAAGAATGTTCTAGAAGGGACAACTTAGATCGGAGAATGAAAGGAAAAGAAAGATACTTCTTATCCGTTTTACGTATGGAAAATTTTCTGGAATCTTGTTTTCGGTTTTTATGGACCCAAATTTAATAAGAAAAAAAAATATAGCATCTGGTTATCTGTATTTTTTTACAGCAAAATAGAAATTTATTGTCTCCACAAATTTTTTCCCATTTCACTAATTCTCCTGCTGAAAGAAGAAATATTTCAGCTTTGAGAGAGTTAAATAAAATATTTTCGATTAGCCTTCACTCTTTCAAAATAGATAATCTTGTCACGCAATACAATAAGGAATAAGGTCTGTCCAGATGAGTTGATTTTGAATTTAAATGAAGGGTTTTTTTTTTTTTTTTTTTTTTTTTTTATGTTCCTCATCGCATGTTCTGAATTGAAGGGGTACTAAAAGGAAGATTTTGATAGTTGGCTTGATTCAAAGGGTATTTTGATTAAATGAATTAATCAAAAATAAATAGCAATGAAATAAAATTTTATTATGCAGTTATTAATATTTGATTTATAATTTTATTAACCTTTTAAGTAACAAATTTTTGATTAGATAATAGTTAAATTTACTCTTATAATTCAAGCTTTATTTTCCTTAATTGTCAAGTTGCTTTTTATCTGCACGATAGTAATTAGTATCAACAAAACACAGAGAATATGAAAAGAAACAAAATACTAAATTTCTGGATGCTCATATCGAATTATTTTCTAAAGAGGAATGTCAGTTCTTTCTTAGTCTAGCATCTCTCTAACGATAACAGAGTTTTACAATAAAATTATGGTTTGTGGGGGGTTGAACAATAAAGGATTTTCATCTTAAATGCATGGAACATCGAAATATTTAGAAGGAAAAAAAATTGATCATTTTTTAAATAATTGTGCATGGGCGCAATCTGCAGTCCTCAATGAATGAGTGTCACTGAGTATTGGTATACTGTATTGATATGTGGAAAAAAATTCCTTTAAATACAATGAGAAACAATTGAAAAGCAATGAAAGCCCTTTGTCCTGACAGCATTAATTTTCAATTTATACTTTATGGATAACTTATTATATTTTAATTTTTTAAATAAGGAAAGCATTTCCAAAAGAGAGAGAGATAGTTTGTTATTGTCTAGAATTAAATGATATTTAAAAGAATTCTTCATTTTCTCTGACTCAGTAGCACATTTGAGCATTCCAATCCATATCGAATTTCAGAAGGAGAGAGAGATTTTGTTTTTCAGGAATTAAATTGATATTGTAAGAATCTGATTTCTCTGACTGCGAGAACATTGTTTGAGTCTCCAACTGTTGAATTCAGAAGAAAGAGAGATTTGTTATTTTCATAATTAAATTGATATTTAAAAAAAGACACATATTCGTGATAGAACATTTGAGCCTTCTCACCGTACAGAAATATCGATCACTGAAATGTACAACAAAAGCGTCGTAGCAATAGTTATCCCTTGCGAAATGGTTTTCTCAATAAAACAGTTCATTATATTGATTTTCTGTATTGCCACCATTGAGTGAATTCGTCTGAAATTTACGTTAAATAAAGAAAAAGATAAAAAAAATTGGAATTTGAGACTTTGAATGTATAGACGAGGAGTACAGTAAGATGATGTGCCTTACTTTACATCTCCACATAACCATTAAATTCAGGTCCAAGGCTGAGGAAACAAATTTTTTTAAATTGATGAATATCAGAAACTGAGTAATTTCTGCTGTTTCTTCTAGTTTGGTTTAGTTATTTATCAGCATACTCTCATGTATGCAATACATCGAAAAAGTTTCATTTTGTATACCTTCGAATTTCCTATTCAATTTTCGAAAGATCTCCGATGATTTCTTGCAACCTTTCGTCCTCATAACTGCACTTTTGAGAGGCGACAATTAGAAAAAAAAAAGTTAAAAGCATTAGTCGCGTTGCTTGCGAACAATCATTACAAGTGGTTAAAGAAACTTACAACTAACGTTAAACGTAGTTGCTTAGGTATCAAATAATAACAATTTAAAGCATGTAAATAACAACAAAATGAAAATTGAGGGAAAAAACGATTTGTGTGTATGATATCTTATATATTTATAAACAATATATATTAAACTAACAGGTTTCGATCTGTAAGCATTTCACAAAAAAATCTATGCGATGCGTTGGAGAGGTTAAACTGTGGTTTCAGGGTCTGAGATGGCAATAGAAAAATGAAACAGCTTCTTGTAATCTCTTGTCCTCGAGATTCTATGAAACGATTACCGCAAAGGCAATGCCTTGTTGTGTGTGTGTGCTGTGTGCGGTTGTCTGCGATGATCCAGACGAATCTATCGCACTCTACATGGCTCAGAAATTTGGCCAGATATGTAATCGGTGACTGGAGTGCACCTCAGCCGAAATTTTAAATATTAGAATTTTTATTTATTAAGTTTTAGTTGTTTTTTGATTTTCGCACGCACTCATCTTCTTAGAATGGTTTCAAATAATTGTACGATAAAAAAATAGATAGACCATCGGAAAAGCCATAATTATCCGTCTGAAGTTAGTTTTGATTTCTATCTTAAATTACTGAATTATAATTTCTTCAAAAATGGCCAGTTTAAATCAAATGTTGATTTTGTTTTCTAAATTGTCAAATCCGATTTCTAATAACATCATATTTTCAATTTCTTTGCTTTAACGTGCAACGTTCAATGGACTTAAACGATGAATGCGTTAAAATACTTTTTCGCTTTTTAAAATTAATTTTTTCCTGGTAGTTGAACGATATGTTCTCTATGGAAGCTCCGCCCAATGGTTGAAGTCTCCGGAACGCGGGCACTTGTCATTGAAGGGCCAGGGTGACGTCATTGGCTTTCGCGTTGCCTGCGAGGAGAGATGATGTGCTTACTCCATGACTTCGATTATTATTTTTTGCCGTATCTTAACTTATTTCTTTGGTTTCATACTTGCTCGCAGTGTAATAAATATCACATTGTAATTTTTTTTTAACATTATTTGGATTTGTGGTAACGGTACTAATGAGAGGAAAAGGAGACAACCCAATAATATATATATATTTCGTTTTGATTTAGTTTTTAAACTTTCATTATATGTAAATTGTATGTGGGCTTTTTTTTTATTTTTTGTTGGAAATCCTGATCTCACGGGCAACGCCAGCAGCGGATCTAAATTTAATAGCGCGAAACCATTGTCAACTTAACTTGAGAGTCGCAAAATATACCCAAGCAAACTGATAGATCGCCTGCGCGTAACAGAGTGTTCTCTATTAGCAGAAGATACCCAGTTACTCGGAGGAAAACCCCTCCCCACACACACTTTGCGGGAAAAAATCTTTGCTTTCATTTCAGTTGCCTAAAATCAGGAAATTATAAAAAAAAAAAAAAAAACAATAGTGTCCGGAAAGCCAGCTACTTTTGCAAGATAACTAATTGTTTAAATTTGTTGTCTACCCCGTATACCTGGGGTACTTTAGGTGTCTATAAATTTTCTGCTCTTGTCCCCCCACTTTGACAATTCAATCGCTGTTGCTGAAGCTGTTCTGCACAATATTGTCATGGGAATGCTCGCTTCCCTGGGCAATATTAGTCTTATGGTTGGGAAGATAGATTTACGGAGGTTTCTTGTATTAACTATTCGCGTCACCCATTAACTCCTATCTTATGACTTGGCGATATAGGAGCCAAAATCCGGATTTCTCCAGAGATTTCCATGTGACATCACGCCCTGTGAGGAAGACTATAAACACGAGGCAGTACGGATAGACTGGGAACGTGTGTTGATCGACTGAGATCGTCTTTGGAGTGCGAACGCCTTTGGAATATCTCTTCTGAGTGTTGTCCGCGGTGCGAGCTGGTAAGCTGTTAGACGCTGAGCGCTATTGTTCGTACTATTACTGATATTGCTAGTGAATTGAATTGCCGTCTGTTTGTGTTGCTAATTTGTGCAAATGCTGTTTTTACTGCTACCTGTGCTTCAAGTTTTCCGGAATATTTGAGAATAAAGTGTCATTCTCCATTATCCTGCTTTATTGGACTGCTTTCACCTTACACACAACCGACGATTTTTGCAATAATATTCACACGATATCTTTACGATGGTGTGCGGCATTCATAATATCTTATCAACATCGTGGACATATCGTAAAATATCTTGCGCTAATAGGGTTAAGCATTAAAACAAAGCAAAGAATCCATAGAATTTCATATTTTAAAGCATTCTTATATCCCACCCGCCCTTTATAAATTAAAATCTGTATCTGTGAAAATTCTCATGTATTCCGCTATATTTTTCATAGTTTTTTCATCACAAATGAACTTAAGCTCAAATGACCCTGTGGGGAAGAGAGAATGGCGTTCTGAAGATTTAGATTTGCATCTGTTTGCAAACATTTTATAAATTAGTTCATATTTTTCAATATGAGCATACGCACTCTTCCATCTCTTCTCTTTAAAAAAATATAGCGAGAATTTCAATGTGGTGAAACCTAATAACACAAGATATTCTACAATATTGTTTACGATATCTTCAGGATATTATACGGCATTCAGAATATTGAAAAACGCCGTGGAGATATCGTACAATATTTTGTGCTAAAAGGGAAATACATAGTTATATTGTGATAATAAATAATGCTAAACAGACAATGACAATCCATGCTGAAAATGAAATGAATGCTAAAACTTACAATACATTCTAGAATAGATGCAGTGGCGGCTCGTCCAATAGGGATGCACAGTTGCAGCACCCCTGAAATTATACTAAAAGCTGATTTTTCCGGATTTTTTTAAAAACTTTATTTGGTTATTTTCCCACAATGAAGTGTTCGATCAACAAAGGAAATGGACAAAGGAAATTCGCCGCATCGCAACAGGGACGCTTCGGAAGGCGAAACCGAAGTTTCCTCTCAATGAGTTTGGAAGTGGCTCGGGCTGCAATCGTCGCAGTCCCTTGGTGCACGGCCAATTTTGAGATGTTTTCTTTTTCTCCCTACCACCCAAGGGTGGTCTTCGCTCTCTAGATTTTATTTTGTTTTGTTTTACGCTTGTTTTCGTTCGCTTTTGGTTACGGTTTCGCTTTCAGCTTGCCCCGGCGGAAACTCACCTGCTCAGTGGCGGATTTTGACAATATAAGGGACCAGGTATTAAATTGTTTCGAGGCCCTTACCTTACTCCAAGGGTGAATGCGAGCAAGGGCCAAATAAACGAGGTCTAAGTTAACAAATAAATAAAAAACAAAATGCGGGTTTATTTCGAAAATATAGTATAAAGACAAGAACAACGATAAAGTCAATATTTTCTTCCTGACGCATGGCATTCCTTCTCTCCTAATTTTGATGAGGGGGGCAGCTAAGGTGTCGTTCTCGTCATCTGACTGCGGTTTAAAATGACGAGGTCCATCCCAAAATAGCCCTCGCGTTGCTTCAAAACGGGACGTTAATTTGACTAAACTAAACTAAATTCATCTCCCTTAAAATCTTTCCTACTTAGGAGGATATCTTGGCCGCTGTGCTTACTCTCAAAACTGATCCAAAAAGAACGTCAGTAATTTTGGATCTTATAGGAGGCTCACACCAATTACTACTTTCAAACATAAAAGTAATTTCAGATGTCATTTTTCGAATATTTTCAAATCTGGATGGCAAATATTTGTAAAATTCAGGTTTCCCAACTTCATTTTACACTTATCGAAAACAGATATGACGATAATTTTCTAAAATACAATTTAAAAAATTATAATTAAAAATTTCCTGCTATTTAGAAGTAAAGCAGTTTTTAAAAAATTCTATTTTAATTGTATTATCTTGAGATTTTTTTTTTTCAGCACTGCTCGTTTCTGAACTGAAGAGCCTCCACTGAACAGATGCTTAAATATTTTTCAACGTCTTAATTAGCAGTAATACAAAAATATATCATGTTTTAATTGATACTAGCAGTACGCGCATGGCGTTGCCCGTGGAATGAGGACTTCAACAAAGTGAAAAAAAAAACAAAACACCCACAATGACATGAAAAAGTTTTGAAAACAAAATCAAAACAAAAGATACACATTATTGATTTTTCCGCTTTTATTTGCGATAAACAATATTAAAAAATTGCAACGTGAAAATTATTATACTGCAAGCAAAGTATGCGAGATGAATAAATACGTTAAGATACTGCCGAAAATAATAATCAGTCACCTAATTCAAGGTTATGACGTCATCTCCCCTTCAACCAATCACATAGCCAGCTGCGTTCCGGAAAAGTGTCGCGGGAGAAAATTAGCTCGAGAAAAATAATAACTTTTATCTGCCCAGGAAAAAATTAATAAAAAAAAAACGGGAAAGATATTTTAACCGTTCTTGTTTTAAATCCGACAGAACCGTTCTAGCTATAAGCTGAAAAAAATTGAAAATGATAGTGTTATTAGAAATTCATATGCAACAAATTTAAAAACAACATTGACATTCCGATGGCAAAACTGACTATTTTTTAAAAATTTCTCAAAATTCAGCAAATTACGTTAGAAATTTAAAACTAACTTCATTAGAACGGAAATCGCGTGCTCTTTCCGATGGTGTATCTATTTTTGTCGTACAATTATCATTATCCAAAATCATGCTATTGAGAAATTAGTGCGAAAAATCAACCAAAACAACACAAAACATTAAATAAAACATTTTCTAGGTTAAATTTTAAAATTTTGGCCTCGAGGTGCATTCAGTCACCATTACGACTACCTGTGTGCCAAATTTCATAGCTGTAAGTGCGATAGATTCGTCTGGACATCGCAGACAAACACACACACTCACACACAAACATTGCCTTTTATAAGTATAGATATTCACTGCATGAACAAATAAACTGTAAAAAAAATGGTAAAGTGACTAAACAGTAGACCAATCTTTACGAAACATTCTATTGAAAAATAGATTGTGATGATTCTCAAGCATTCATTACTGCCCTGAAATTTGAAGTTCATTAAAATTTTAACCAGTCACCCAGAAATGCCTATGTGCCCTGATTGGTAGAGTATCTGCGTCTTGCCACTAGCATAATCAGTGGCGTCGAGGGGGGGGGGTTACTACATACTTTTAGAGCAAAAAAAAAAAAATAATAATAAAATTTTTATTTCAATTTCAGCTGCCTGAAACTAGGAATTATATATAAAAAAAAGCAATAACGTCCGGGAAAGCTAGCTACCGTATTAACACAAGATGCCCTGCAATATTCATACGACATTTTTACGATCAGGGCAGGCTCCAGCAGTGTTGGGCGCCAATTCCTAAACATAAATTTGAAAATTCACGCTCAGAATATGGCTGTGCCCCAATTCCTAAACATAAATTTGAAAATTCACGCTCAGAATATGGCTGCCGACTGGAACACAATACTAAGGAAAGCCAATGGTTTTATGTTGATTCATCGGATTGAATTATTATTATATGTTCTTCGTTTTCTTTCTTTTTATTTGATTCATGCACACAGAACTATTTAGAATCAGTTTTGGTTAAACGGTTTCTTCCTTTTTCGTACTTAATTTTAGGAATGAATATTTATATATTTTATATTTAATAGTTTTCCCTTAACCATTTTTACACTGAAAGGCTCCTTTTACTTAAAGATTTGCATTCATCAATTCATAATTTTTAAAAAAAATTTTGTATTTCCTTTAGTGGATTTTGCATTATTTTTATTCGGACAAAACGAAATTGATTAATCAGTTCTGGTTTTCATGCTTTTTTTTTATTTCTTAAGCATAAGATTTTCTTCAACAACTTTCGTTAGTAAAATCTGTGACAATCAAATCTGAGATATTGTTGGCAAGCGAAAAACCTGCAATCTGTTTAGAAAAATTCTCTCTTCAGTGAAGTAATTCGAATAAGATTATTATCTAGAATCAATGAGAACAAAATATCCTCCTGTATTTAATTCATTTGACAGATAGTTCATTCTTCAATTTCCGATTAATCAAAATTGCTTCAGCTAAGCTGTATGCAAAATCTTTAAAGCTTTGTTGAGGGCTGTTGCTGGAGATTTTGTATCGTAATAAAGAGAAAGTCCTGTGCGAAGCCTTGCCATGAAAAGTAAAGAAATGACAATCAATCTATGATTCATTTTCTAAATGATCATTTTTCTTCATCAAGTTTCAGATGAGTCTTGATCGTGTTTCATTTTACTTACGAGTCTTGTGCGCGTCATTGAATCGTAATCTTGACGTCATGAGTAGAGGCGGAGTTTAATTCGTCAAGAGCGAATCACGTTCTTTTGAAATATTGCGCTTTAATGCGAAGGTCATCTTCGAGGGCGACATAATTTTGAACTTCGATTCTTTATATTTAATATCGCTATGAGTGCGAATGGTCATTCAAATCCTAAAAAGCTGAAGAAAGAGATGCCTTCTAAAGTCACTGTCGTGTTGGGGGCCCAATGGGGCGACGAAGGAAAAGGCAAAGTTGTGGACATGCTTGCGTGTGAAATGGATATAGTTTGCAGGTGTCAAGTGAGTGTGATTCAAAATATGTTTGTTTAGTGAAAGTATTGTTTTCAGTCGCATCTT
>BGPR01043151.1:0-13032 GCA_013235015.1 Araneus ventricosus
TATTGATGTTATTATTAGAGTACAAATTTATGAACTTTTAAATTAATACAAAACTATAAACTTTTTAATTTTCTACTAATTATACCTTCTTACTCCCAGTATCTAGATAACTCAAAAAAACAATACTCCATTTACTCAATTCGCTTACCTTTAGATTCATAGCATCTTAGATCTTAAATCATATTTACATGTGCAAGGCAAGTATAATAGCATTTGATCATATAAATAACCAATTTATCTCTAGTCACAATCTAACATTTAATTTTCTACTGTACTCAAACATTAATACTTAAACTGTCATATCATATGATGAGTGAATCTTACACTCAATTCAATCACCTTGACATTCAGACACTGAGATTTAGCAAAGGTGATGCTTGATTTAATTTAAGTTTCAATTTATCCCTGTAACAATATCTATATTCATTTCCAAGTAAATCTATAAAAAAAGATCATTTGCGTTTTGTAATTAATATTAAATTCGATGTTATATTTTATAATGTTAACCCAGGTTACACCAAATAGTTACCTCCATCACTGTCATAGGGGTGGCAAATAAATCAGAGACGCAAATACTTTAAACTAATGACATTTATTTATATAAAAAAAAATAACTCCACCATTTTACAACACAATTCACATATCCTAATCTTATTGATTGAAAATCAGAATTATTACTGCACTTGAATAATGATAGAAAACACATAAAATAAGGAACATAATGAAAAAAATATAATCAAGCACACAAGCATTTAGGGTCGACCCAGATCATATAAGAGAATTTTAATTCAACACCTCATCCACACTCAAAATTTAATTAACTTTACTGCATCCCCAGCATTGATTCAATTTAATTTTATCTCATTAATATCAATTCAATTTAATTTTATGTCATTAATATCAATTCAATTTAATTTTATCTCATTAATATCAATTCAATTTAATTTTATCTCATTAATATCAAGCTCATATAAAGGAAATTTTTAGATAGTGGCCACTAACAGTTCAATTATTAATTTTAATCTTTACCTAACTTAATCTGTATTTTGATTCATATTCTTGTTAATACTTTACCAACTCGCCCTATTATTATACTAGTTTTCTTTACACTAATTAACAGCATGACTATATGTATGAACATTGTTTCTTCCCAATAAAACACACGCTTTTAAAAATATTATACTGATCCATAAACTGACAAATAAAAACAAAACCTTCTGACAATCATGTCTTGTTTTTATAAATAATGTCGTTAACATGTACAAATAATAAACTAACTTCTTAATTTCAATTGACATGAATCCTTATTTACCATTATTTTTTTAACAGTACAGTGTTGCTAAATGTAAGGATATATATATATGATGCATTACATTGCCAACTAACTTTATCAAAACTCATGTTATAGAAACCTATTTACCTTATTTAAAATAAAATTTCAATTTAATACATCTGAAAATAAACACTTCATTTCAAGCTTCATCCCCAGCTTAATTTCCTTTTTGCATCATGAATTCACATATATCGATTTAAAATAAATGGGACAGATTTATTACTGGGAATTTAATGTTAATTAACCTTTAGCAGAATCATATCAATACTAATTTATCTACACATGAAACACAGCAGAACAATCCTGCTCATTAAAATATGATTCTTTTATATCTGATAAAAACCTAAATCAAAACATTCAAAATAGTAAATTAAAGACTTATCTGTATATAGAAGCACCGCGTGAAGAAACCAGGAACACATAAACCTTCATGTAAATTGTTCAGTCTGTCTGTACCAGCACGTAGGATCTGACAGTTATTTTATGGACCACAAGGTTAATGAGTCCCTAATTCCACAGATGTAGCACTGATGGTTCATGAAGAAAAAATGAAAGGTTTTGCAGGATCTGGCAGTTATTTTATTGGCAAAAAAATGTCGCACTAGGGGTTCACGTAGTATATGAACATAGCGAAAAAAAGTTTCGCAACAGGAAATCCTCAGTTCCGGACAGAACGTACATGTAGTCCATTGCAATTAGACCGAAAAATGGCAAATAGGGGAAAAATTTATATAGTTTTGAAACTCTGGTCAAATACTTCTTTGACCTCAAGGATATCGGAACCGAAAAGTTTCCACCTCTCCGAGGGGAGCTTCCGCGCCTAGGGGGATAAAACTGAAGTGAAGTGCAATGTTAGGTTAGTTTTTCCTAGATTTCTTCAACCCTATTCAATGTTAGAAATGGTAGAGATGAAAGTCGTAGAGCATAATATTCTGCGTCGAATGAGTACCAACACTATATATTTTGTTGAAGTAGTATGATTACAAACTCTTATCAAAGTTGCAATGATTTTTCAATTTTCAAAAAAAAAAAATATTATTCTTACAAAAGACGATGCATACAATCAAATATTCTATCTAAATAAAGTTTGTATGTATAAGTATTCACTTTTGTAAGCACATACATATGTCAGAGCACCAATACCAGAGCGCTAGTGTGGTGTGGAAGTTAGGAGAGAGAGTACAAATAGTCCATTGCAATGAGACCGAACAACGACAATTAGGAGAAAATTTTATAAAGTTTTGAAACTTTGCTCAAACACTCTTTTGACATCAAGGAAACGGAAACCGTAAAGTTTCCATCCCTAAGGGGGGAACTTCCCCCGAACCCCCCTCGAACTTGCAATACCATCAAAGCACCATATGATCGTACCCAGCTTATAAAATAGTAATTAACATTGCTTATTTTTTTAACTGCAATAAATTATTTTCATAAATATTCTAATTATATGTAGCCTCTTGCTGGCCATGTTTTATAATATCTTTGATACAGTTCCAGAGCGACCATCTGGTAACACTGACAACCTTTACTTCGTTCTTGATGGAGGCTCTCTTATTCATCGTGTAGTATGGCCAAAGCAAGAGACTTTCGGTGATGTTTACACCACATATATGTCTTATATCAAGAGGCATTACGGCGATGAAGTAACAGTTGTTTTTGACGGATATACCGAAAGCAGTGTTAACACAAAGGTTATTGAACGCAAAGGCGAAGGATGAAGCGCACCTCAAGAGAAATAATTTTTAAAGAAAACACAGTTCTTCTTGACCCTCAGAGACAATTTCTAAGCAATCTTGCAAATAAGGAGTTTTTCATTTCGCAAACTCGCTAGCCACTTGGAGAACGTAGGCATATGCACGTTTGTAGCAACAGATGATGCTGATGTACATATTGTGAAGACCGGCATAGAGACATATGAGAAGATTAAGAAACAAGTTTATGTAATTGGCCAAGATGTTGATATTCTTATTTTACTTACTGCTCTTACTCCAGACTATATAGATATTCTCATGTTGAAAGAGGGTAAGGGTAAAGTCCAAGATAGGTTCTATAGCTCTAAAGATCTGCAGAATTCTAATCTTGTGATCGAATGCACACACAAAAAAATCCATTCTCTCGTTTATGCGTTTAGTGGTGGATTTGAATAACCTCAGGTTCTATGAAAGTGAAAACTACAAGCAGGTGCAATTGTTTCAACCTCAGTAAATACCGCAGATACCCTGAGATCTTTACATAACACAAATCAACTTTACACTGAGAGGTTGAAAAGAGCAGGAGAGGGTTCATTCATCGCATTGGATCAGCAACACGAAGAAAGAGGAAAGTAGCCGAATAAGAGGAAATTGGCCCGTTGCTTGTATATTTCCTTTCTTTGGAACCCCTGAGTAGTGATCACAACCATTGCATGAACGATAACGAAGAGAATGGATTTTTTTGTGTGTGCATTCGATCACAAGATTAGAATTCTGCAGATCTTTAGAGCTATAGAACCTATCTTGGACTTTACCCTTACCCTCTTTCAACATGAGAATATCTATATAGACTGGAGTAAGAGCAATAAGTAAAACAAGAATATCAACATCTTGGCCAATTACAACTTGTTTTTTAATCTTCTCATATGTCTCTATAGCAGTCTTCACAATATGTACATCAGCATCATCTGTTGCTACAAACGTGCATATGCCTACGTTCTCCAAGTGGCTAGCGAGTTTGCGAAATGAAAAACTCCTTATTTGCAAGATTGCTTAGAAATTGTCTCTGAGGGTCAAGGAGAACTGTGCTTTCATTAAAAATTATTTCTCTTGAGGTACACTTCATCCTTCGCCTTTGCGTTCAATAACCTTTGTGTTAACACTGCTTTCGGTATATCCGTCAAAAATAACTGTTACTTCATCGTCTTGCCTCGTCTTGCTTCTCCGTTCTTCATGCCTCTTGATATAAGACATATATGTGGTGTAAACATCACCGAAAGTCTCTTGCTTTGGCCATACTACATGATGAATAAGAGAGCCTCCATCAAGAACGAAGTAAAGGTTGTCAGTGTTACCAACTAGTCGCTCTGGAACTGTATCAAAGATATTATAAAACATGGCCAGCAAGAGGCTACATATAATTAGAATATTTATGAAAATAATTTATTGCAGTTAAGAAAATAAGCAATGTTAATTACTATTTTATAAGCTGGGTACGATCATATGGTGCTTTGATGGTATTGAAAGTTAGAGGGGGGTTGAGGGGAAGTTCCCCCCTTAGGGATGGAAACTTTACGGTTTCCGTTTCCTTGATGTCAGAAGAGTATTTGAGCAAAGTTTCAAAACTTTATAAAATTTTCTCCTAATTGTCGTTTTTCGGTCTCATTGCAATGGACTATTTGTACTCTCTCTCCTAACTTCCACACCACACTAGCGCTCTGGTATTGGTACTCTGACATATGCATGTGCTTACAAAAGTGAATACTTATACATACAAACTTTATTTAGATAGAATATTTGATTGTATGCGTCGTCTTTTGTAAGAATATTGATTTTTTTTTTTGAAAATTGAAAAATCATAGCAACTTTGATAAGAGTTTGTAATCATACTACTGCAAAAAAATGTATAGTATTGGTACTCATTCGACGCAGAATTTTATGCTCTACGACTTTCAACTATACCATTTCTAGCATTGAATGTGTAGGGTTGAAGAAATCTAGGAAAAACTAACCTAACACTCCACTTCACGTCAGTTTTCTCCCCCAGAGGCGGAAGCTCCCCCCGGAGAGGTGGAAACTTTTCTGTTCCGATATCCTTGAGGTCAAAGAAGTATTTGACTAAAATTTCAAAACTATATAAATTTCCCCCCCTATTTTACCTAATTGCAATGGACTAATGGCGGAGCGTCAGTTCTAAGGTCGTGGGAATGCTCGGTTCCACCATGTTTCCAATGAGGCAACACTATGAATGTCCGACTACGGACAGTCCGAAAGAGGGTCCAGCAAGGGCCGACTTCACCGTTTTCCATCCATTTTAGCTGCACCAGAGCCAGCCCAGCAGAGTCAATGGTCTCAGACGCCACGGCCTCGCCCCACCGAATCCCGATCTCCAGCCCGGTGCAATCTTCTTTTTGCAGCAAAGCCTCAGAGTCCGGGCCGAGAGCCAGGAGGGCCCTCTTCCTTTCTTCAAAGCCAAAGCCTCTCTCCGTCTGAGATAGACGACAACAAAATTCCAGACACCGGCCCCAAACGTGTGAAAAACACCACACTTTTTAGTTCAAAGGTCAGCTCGAGGGTGGGAAAGCTGAATTTTTGAAATGCGCCCGCACAGAGAGTCAAAAGGGGTCTGGTGTTTCCCGGAAATTTCCCCGTCGCTAGGTTCAATAACTTCTAGAAGCGTTGGTTCGTAAAAGAAAGATATTTTCCGCCAGGAAAACCCTAGTCTCGACTGAAGAGAGATTTAGATAAAAAAATACTTTGTTGCACAACTAATAATTCCCGAAACAAATAAAATATTACAATAATATTAATGGCTTATCGTTAGATTTTTGCTAAATAAAAAAAACACTAATAACTTTTAAACTACAATTTAGTAAAACCAAGCCGAGAGAGAGAGAAAAAATATATCTAGAATTTAAATAATTTTGAAAACATTTCTTTAGTTTAAAATTCTATACAACAATACGTCTTTGGTGACTGCGGTTCGTGTTTCTCTCTACTTGCATTATGGCTTGATATTTCTCTCAATTATCTACATTCAGCTGAAACCTATAAATTAAAAGATGAAATTCTTCTTCATTCGACAACGACTGCCTCTTTAAATTTGGATATGCGCTACATTTCATATTTGGATAATGTTTCATATATATGACACCTCACACCATCTGTAACAATGACAACTTCTGAGTTTTCATTGTTTCATTTGCACTTGGTCTTAAAATCAGGTCACTATAAACGAGTAAATATGGAGAAAATCAAATAGTAATTTTAGAAAATTTTAGTTTTTAAATTCCTTTTTTTGTTTTTGTTTTTGAAAAGAATTTAATCGTTAAATAAAGTGAAATGCTTATGAAGAGCTTTCATAATCATCTCAGAATTTTAACTTTTGCAATGTTTTTAGAGAATTACTTAGCTATAATTTTGAGTCATAAATATATTTTAAGAGCCAATAATTTCTAAATGTAACTTTTATTTCATATATATTAATAAAGCTCTTTCAATTTTAACCTCTTATGGAAATTGCTTATTTCCATCCTCTTTCTTTTCGTGGATAAATTAATGCTAAGTCTCAAAGTACCAGATCCAATAATTAGATATTACAAACGCAGTTATTAAATAATTGAATTAACTAGGATATATAAAAAAACTCGGCCACATTCAAACATAAAATAAATTATCAAGGAATCACCTGACTTTTTTATTGTTTAATTTACAGACGGAAAAGTTTTCAGAAGGGGTTTTTTGAAATGTAACTACTCTCCTCTCAATCGTACCTCACTAAATGACTTGAAAAGGAGCTGGGACATTGCCCTCCATGATTAATATTATAAGGACTGGCAGCACACTTCATGAGATCGAGTATTTTTTTTTCGCTTAAATTTTCTCAATTACGACGAGTTACGACTCAATTGCCCATTTCAATTTTAAGGATTTTGAAAACTTATAAAAATATAGAGCTTACCAACTGATGTGGGTGCCTTCACACTGCCTGTTGCAGCAGCTCTAAATTTCCACCGAACAGAAATATCTAGCAGGGAAAAACATTTGCATATCTATTCCAGAACAATGAAGCCCAACAAGTACATAATATAGAAAAGATTACTATTACGCCCTCCCCCAAATAACCACCTCTGAGAAAGCGACAGCAAGCAGGCAAAAACATAGGAAATAGATTGTTAAGAGAAATTCAAATAATATTCTCAGCTAGCGGTAATATTTTTAAATTATTAGTATAAATGAAGGAAAAAGTGAGCCCGATAGACTCCGACATCAATGAAGAATAACAGATTAGTTAGACCCAATAAGGAAAGACCTTCATGATAGAATAGTTGCTCACTCCTCTTGATACAGTCTTTTGTTTCTTAGTCTTTTTTCCCCTCTAACTCAATTAAGAAATAAAATCTCGCCGATAAGTGAACATTAAAACTAGCTCATTCATGTATTTTCTATATAACTCTTTTTTCTATATAGATCAAATCTTGCGTATTAAAAAGAATTGCATAATAAATTATAAAATATAAACATGGTTCTATCGAAGTCATTAGATGTATGAATTATCCGTCAGCAAAAATAATAATGTCTGGAGATGAAATATTTTTGAGTTTATGAACTTCGTTCCTCCCAGTCGAATGAAATGCGATTCCAAATTAAGCGTACGGCGGCTATCATTGTGCCCTTGAAGAGCAATAGGTCAATCCGTGCTCGAAAACATCAGAGTAGTCATCATATATAAAAACCCCATGATAAAGATTCTAGAACGGATCAAATATCGAGCCATTAGAAATAAAAAAGAAAAATATATGTTATTTTACTAAAAATATTTAACCGACAAAAATAGAAAGAAAAATTTGTCACTTTTTGAGCTGAATATAGTTTATGGCTTTAAAGATTGTTTAAAAGTATTTAAAGAACTACGCAATTTTTGCCAATAATGAAAAAGTTAATTGATAGCTAGAAATATTTACGACGCGATTTGTTATTTCGTCATTTATATTTTCGGCTATTATTCTTTTGGTCATCAAAAATAGATGGCGCCACCACCGCACGGTGTTGATATTTCAGTTTCCTAAATCGATAAAAAAATATTAGATATTAGATGAAATTTATAATATTAGATGATAAAACGGTAAGATCTTGAAACTTTTACCGATTGAAAGGAAATGAGTCTGACAAGTATAGATAATTTAGGATTTCATTATTTGGGGTAGACAGTTTTCAGTTTTGAACATTATCTTAAAGTTACCTTCCATTATTTTCGATGGAGGTTCTATTTCTGTTAAAAGCAAAATGCAAACACAAAATAAAACATACTCAACTCCTATTCTAAAAATTGCAAAGACAGCATACTTTATATCACAGGTTATCAATAATAGCACGGAGAATTTTATCTTCCCATCTTATTAGTGAATACTCTGATGTAACAGAATTTTAAATTGAATATTGGGTAGCAGTTATTAGATAAATAATCATTTCTAGGACAACTGTATTGATGAATATAGTTTTTATTTCTTTTATGGCAATAATTTAGCTGTTCCGTAAACTCTGTAAAAGGATGCTTTCCTAATTTTTTTGGAACAATACCCCTTCAGAGTTGTAGAGGCAATTGGCCGAATTATTATTGTTGTTATTGTTTTCCCATTGTTATTTTTTCCACTTCGTAAATATTTTCTGAGACGTCCTATCCGCAAATAACAATATACGAAAGAGGTAATCCATTTAATATTCTCAAGTTGGTGATTTTTTTAAAAATAATCTTCCCTTGTGTCCTTAAAATTTTTCCAGTGTAGCATCATACTACTGTCATTTCACTTTTTAATGAAATTCATACTTATTTAAGATCCGTTTGACTCGGGAAAAATTTGGATTTTTTTTCAATTTTCGTATTGATTTCAACATGAATGAAATAAATATAGAGATATAATCAAGATTAAAAGAACATGTTTTTTCTAATGTAGAAAAAATTAGGAAAAACGAGTTTTCCGAGAATTGGACAGAACCTGTAAATCAGACCGATACCCTGAAATTTAAGAAAAGCCATTAAATATAGATTTAGAAGCTGTGTTAAATTTGTTCACTTCAAAACTTTTCTTGTAAAAAAGCTAGATAAAATAGAACTTCACCTTCCATTTAAAGGAAAGGAATATTTAAAAAAACCGATTAGTTGAAAAATTAAAATGATATCAAAAATATCTCAAAATAGTATAAACTTCTGTTGTTTATCCTTTTAGTAGTTTAAAAGCCCCTGATACGATTTTTTTGTGAAATAGTTTAATTCTGATATATGTCAAATGATTAAAAAATAGATAACAACTACAATTTACTTTTAGACCTTTTGACTTTGTACTTAGGAAAGAAATTAGATGCATAATTATTCAAGTGTCAGTGGAAGGGCTCATTTTATTACTTTAGGAGTTGAAAAATATAATTGTTCGTTGATTTTATTCCTAAATACTAATTTGCGGCTGTTTGCAATTCTGCTATTTATATAACCCTCGAAATCTGTAAGGAATGTCAAAATGATGCCCCATTAACTAGAGCTTACACCGGAGTTGTTGGTATGTGTTGACGACAAAATATATAGACGGCATTTTGTAAAACGGCACCCATTTTATTGTCAACAGGTTTGATATGTTTGCAACTAAAATTTTGTTTTCCACCAGGAGTTGGCAAAGACTTCGACATTCGTCGTCGACAAAAGCTACCCCCTCCGCCCCTCGGAGTGAGCTAATGAGAACAACGATCATACTATCCTCTCACTACAAGTCTTAGCATTTTCCAGTAACTTTAAATTATGTAACAAATGATTAAAAGTAGAATAATTCGATGTTGTTAGACTTATTCCAGATATTAATTTATACCTAGTATTTTTTAAACTGTAATTTGATGTGTTAACTAATTGTTGTAATGTAAAATATGCGTATTTGAGTGCAGTGTGGACTTCTCTGGGGCAAGCGGTCGCCTACACTTTTTGAGAGAAAAATTAAATTTTTATTTAATTTTAGCTACTTAAAACTAGGAATTACAAAGGATCAATAGTGTTCAAGAAAACTAGCTAATTTTTCAACTAAATTCTTAAACTTCGTTGTCTACACCTATACACTGAAAAAAAATTCTGGTCAAAACTACCAGAATATGGTAAAATTTACCGTATTCTCTGGCTCATATGGAACACCATAAAGTACGGTATTTTTTACCGTAGCAGTTTAGTAATGACTTTATGGTAAAATAACCAGAAAAATATCGTTTATTTACCACTCTGTTTGGTATGGAATTTGGTATTATTACCGTACACAAAGGTAATACTACCAAATAAGATGGTAATTTAGACCATTTAATTTGATAAATTTACCAGAATAACTCTGGTTCTATTACCAATAAGATGGTAATTTAGACCATTTAATTTGATAAATTTACCAGAATAACTCTGGTTCTATTACAAATTATCTGGTAAAATTTGAGATACGGTATGTCCATTTATAATGCCAATCGCATTAATATTTATTTATTTTTGCTTTTTAACCGGTAAAATTTTACTCAATTCTCAACATCACTACGATTTTGAAAAAAGCAGAATGTTTGTAAATATACAAATGCCTGAGGCAGAGTGAAAAAAGAACTATGAAAATAAATACAAAAACTCGACTCATTTTTACAAATTGTTAAATTTATTAAGAAATGTTATAATTACTAAAATTTATCATTTCTTGGTAATTTAATTCCCTTTATTAATATACATAATATGCAGTGAATTTATTTTAAGTATTTAAGAAAATAAAAGCACAGATTTCAAATCTAACTTCAATTTATTGAACAGTGTATAATACTTATTAAATTTAGAATTGGTAACAATAGTAGTAGTTCAACGTTTCACCAAAATATGGTGCATGGATAGTTGTCACCATAGCATGGTGAAACTTGACTCCATCAACTGGTGCTTTGATTGAACCATGGGATGGTAATACATTGAACCATGGAATGGCAATACGTTGAACCATGGAATGGTATATATATATGGTATAACCATATGCACTGTGCAATGGATTGACATAAAATTGAATTTCTATTAATGATTTCATATAAAATAAATCATTTCAGATTTGCAATAATAAATTTAAAATGTTTATCAGTATCCTTACATTTTTCTGCAATAAAATTTGAAGTATTTATGCTGAAATTGAAATAAAATAATGACATATTAAGCTTTAATACTTAATTTGAAAATTTTGAGTGAAGCATAAAAACCACTTGAAGTATCTGGAAATTTAAGCAATGCCTCTGACAATTTAATTTACTTATGAAGAAAATTTTATAGAATATTCAAACTGAATTTTTTTCAAATATTAAAAAACCCAAGATTGCATTACTGTTCCAATTTCAGAAAAAATGCTTCATTTTTCTGTAAAGATATGAGAGTCCATGCATATAATGGTTTCCCATAAATCCTTTAACAATCAGGTATTTTCCCAATACATTAAGTACGATACATGTGAAGTCAAACTGAGATACTGCCTACTATTACTGTGAATTTTTTTTGTTCATTTATGCAGTACTTGTTTTTAAATTATTAGTTTATTAAAACATTTAAATTGCAAATTTAATTCAACTTTTCAGAGATTAATAATTAGGGAAACTTTAAAAAGGAAAATCAAACATTTAATTTAATAGCATAAACAAACTTTTTCTGCTTCATTTTCAAATGGAACTGTATTTTTCATTGAAACACATAATTCTCTAAATTGCAAGCTTTCTATACAAACCTGAAAAATAAATTCACAATGAATTGTTCAAGATTTTAGCTTACTCCCTTCTTGATTTCTTTGAAGTAGCTCAATTTTTCTTGTGCTTTTAGACATTTTCCTTTGTAAATAAAAACAAACGGATACACGTAAGACCACAAGGCAGAAGTGACAACTTCTAGGTGTATACTATATTACAAAAGTACTTGTATATTATAGTATTATAAATGTACGCATTTCTAGTCTGCTAAAAACAATACAGCACATATTTTTTTTTACGATAATATATTAAAACAAGAACAATCGAATAAAATCAGATTAATATAAATTGCCAAATATGGTTTGCAAATAAAAATTCTTGCACCTATATTTGAAAATGTGTACAGTTCTACTTTATTTTAAAAAATGTCCCTTCCTCTACAGACACAATTGTAACGCTTAGATATATTTCCAAATAATTTACTCGTAACATTTTGATTACCATGGACATTTAAATAGCAAGAGAACAAGATGGTTTATTGTATTTCAGAATGTACTGATAAAATGCTTTTTTGTTTCAAACTTTAACTTTTAATCTTATCAGATTTTTCATAACTGATCTCTATAGTAATAAACATCATTTGAATAAACTAACACATGAATGAAAAGCTTATTTCACTTCAAAAAATTTATTTTTACAGTGATTGTAGTTCGTATTGCATCTGCTACATTAAAAAATACATAAAAATGAAGTTTATACACAAGCAAATTATTTTATATAACAGCATATTCAATATTAAAAATGCACAGCTTTTGAAACATTTCATTAAAGATTACACATATATTATAATATATTTTATGACAATTCAGAACAACATATTTATCAACAATTTCAGAAAACAATCAGTTCTGACATGCATGCAAAAAAAAGTTTGCTTTTAAATGAATTTTTTCCATGGGAAAGTAATGGTTTGTCTCTATCCTTCACAGAGAATAAAATTAAGAAATCAATAATGTAATGTGCAGATTTAGTTATATGAAACATGAATATCATAATGTAAATGCAATATTATAAGTAAAAAATAAGTTCAAACGTAAACAAAATGAAGTAAAAAATACATCAAAATGGTGCAATGCAACACTTGAAAATAGCCGTCAACATTCTTTATTCGTAAGGAACTGTGAAAAGTTGATATTGTTTTTGGAGTTTGACTGCTTTGAAAATTTTTCACATTTATTCTTTGGGGTTAAATAAACAATACTTTTGAATAACCACTGAATAATTATATCTGAT
>BGPR01043152.1:0-13032 GCA_013235015.1 Araneus ventricosus
GTGCGTTTCATTGTGTTTGTGCCCCTGAGCCACGAAATATTTCGCAGCTCAAAGGGAACATTTGTGCGTTTCTTTTGTGTTTGTGCACCTGACCCCCAAACATTTCGCAACTCAAAAGGAACATTTGTATGTTCACTTGTGTTTGTGTCCCTGAGGCCCGAAACATTTCGCAGAACAAAGGGAACATTTGTGAGTTTCATTGTGTTTGTGCACCTGAGCCACGAAATATTTCGCATCTTAAAGGGAACATTTGTTTATTCCCTTTTTTTTTGTGTCCTTGAGCCACGAAACATTTTGCAGCAGGGAGCATTTGTTCGTTTCATTGTGTTGTGAACAGAATTAGAAAAAAGATTTGCATTAAAAGTAAACCCTGAAACTGTTAGACGATTTATCAGATCATATGTCTACAACAGTAGAGTTGCCAGAAGAAAATTTTTCGTTAATGAAAGAACAAGAAAGTTACGTCTGGATTTTGCAAAATCCACAGTAGACAAAGATATATCGTTTTGGAAAAGCGTCATATTTGTAGATGAATCAAAATTTAACATATTTGAGTCTGATGGGCGAATAACTGTGTGGAGAAAGCCCAACAAAGAGCTAAATACGAAAAATCTATTGCCAACTGTCAAACATGGAGGTCTAGGCATAAGGGTTTGAGGATGTTTTGCTGCTCTGGTATGGGAAATTTAATTTTCATTGAAAATAATATGGACCAATATAAGTATATAAATATCCTGAAAGAAATCTTTAAAATATCTGCCAACAAAACTTGGAATTCAAAACACATTAAAGTTGTATCATGATAATGATTCCAAACATACAGCCCTAAATTTTCGCTTATGGCTGATGTACAACTCTCCCAAAGTTATCAAGACTCCACTATATTCTCCAGATTTAAATTCAATCGAAAATGTGTGGCAAGAACTGGAGAAAAGAGCAAGAAACATGATATTTCTTCGAAAGAACAAGTTAAAGCAGTATTAACAGAGGAATGGAACAAAATTGAACATTCTTACACAAAAAAACTAGTTGAATCCATGTCAAAACGTATTAAAAGTGTAATTTCAGCTAAAGGAAACCTAACAAAGTATTAAAATGTTTGATTATTTTCATATTTTTGTTTACATTTGTTGAATGTTCAAAGTGTCGAATTACTTATGTGAGATTGTTTTTAACACTTTCTCGGTAAATTATTTTTTTAACAAAAAGGTATTGAATTTATTTTCATTACAATATGAAGGTTTTATTATAGACAAAAGAAAGTTTACATGAAAAAATTTTGAAGTAAATCATTTAATAATTAGATGATGTTTTATATAAGTAAGTTTCAAAAACACAAGTGTCCAAAAACAAATATGAGCCACAGTAAACTTCTTTCAACACGATTCTTCCTTCGATTTGAAGATGAAGGCTTTATAGCAAAGCTTTTTTTTCTTAGCCGAATCAGTTTGGCAGTAGTTTAGTTTGTCTTTTGATTGGCAATTTTCTTCTGTTTTTGAAGCGGATTGAAAAGAACTTTGGAATTCATAGGGAGTTATATCCTTTACGCCTGAAAATCCCACAAACCTCTTTAATTAATCCTTCGATTTTTTAATTAGTTCGCTATATTCTTCAGGTTGCCTACAGTAGGATGTTATAACAAAATAAACCATGAACATAAATAGAAATTTAAATGTGGAACCGTCGTTAACCTTAAATACCGATATTAAATATTTTTCGATATGAAACAATATCATTGATAGTGAAAAAAAAAAATTCTTCCCACAAATGTAATCGAGAGAAAGAGGCACAGTTGAAACTCACATAGAAAGTAAAGAATCAAATATTAAAAGATGGAGAACTCCTGCTTTAAGCAAATCTTAATGTGATTATTTTCTAATTATAGAAACTTGAAACAAGCATTGCGAGTAGGTTCAACCACACGTGAACTTTAAACCTTTTCTGAATCAACATGTACCTTCAATTTGGCTACCTCCCGTAAATTTCGATTACAAACTCGCATTTATCTCTGACTAGCTGTTTATTACCAGCGACTTCGTGCACGAAGAATTTGAATTATTAATTTTTTTAAATTCACGAATGTAAATGTTTCGTTACATGTTGAAAGGAGAAATTAAAAGTTTTGACGGTTGATAATACATAATTGGACGACGAACAGAAGTGTATGCTGTTATAGTTAGGCAATTTGTTTATCTATGCTAACACACTTTTGTATACGACGTTTTTGTTTTACGTTCTTTGCACGGATATAGATGTTTTATGGTGTGGACATACGTGAATACGCCACACACCCCATGGTGTAATTATGGTTTTTCCAAATGCACGCCTGCACCTTTGAGTGTCTGGCCCTGAGCCTGCCAAATGCTAATTTTAAAGGGAATTTTGACCTTTTGAACTTGGATGGTAAATCCTTCGGTATTATCGGAATGCGTGAAATTAAAACATTCTCTCGTTTTCAAACACTCTCACGTCGTTTGAACCTAGGTGTGCAATTTGTAACCGTGCGCAGTCTCGGTTTATCGAGGTTACGTATCAACAGTACTAGCACACCGACTTTGAATCTCAGCTTGTCGGAAGGTACCCCTGACAATTCTAAGGAGTTGAAGAACTTGTTATCTGTTATATGAAGAAGTTAATGTTACTTGTTATTGCCCATTAGCGTATCTATAGGTAGATATTCTGTAATTCCTCCCTCCATTTGTGACATATTTTTATTTTATTTATCTGACCCAAACTTTCATTAATGAGTGCCAAAATTACCAATTCAAAAACCATTCTCTATTCCTCATATATTCTCCGTTACAGTAAATTACGTCATTGTACTCAATGGTATCATCAGGCCCTTATAATCTGTAGATTATACCATCCATCATGCTATATGTCATCCACTTCTACCATTCAAAAGAATACATAAAACAAAGTACTACATCTTCGTATATTTTCCTTTAGTTACAATTAACATTAGTTTCTAAATTTTAATCCAAAAACTCTTGCAGCTATATCATATATATCAATAGATTTCTGTCCCAGCGTCAATTTATCGACAGCTTCTTGAATAAAATCTGATACGGAAAAGATACAAATATGATTAATTAAAATTAAATATACTGCAAACTCGAAAAATGAAAATCAAGCGTTGAGTTCAGTAATTTCAGTTATTATTCCATAAATTATTTTTTTACTTTCTCAGAAAGATCACACAATCGCGGCTTTCTTTACGATCACGTGATGTTTGACATTAAAAATAAGTTATTCCATGTGCAGTTTGTTTGGTGAAAGCGTAACAAACAGACAGACACACTTTCTCATTTAATATATTATTAAGGATTTATTATTTGTAAGGAAACGCAGGTAAAAATGACAGGTGATATGAACTGCAGTGATTTTTTTAATCTAATTAAATAAGCTTTAGAATTCTTTAAGAACCAATGAAAACGTTGCGAAAAGATATTTGAAAAAAAATAAACAGAAAAAATAATGGCAAAATATTTACACCGTTGCCTAGCAACTCATCAGTATCAACTCTAGAATCATTAAATTTGATTTATTTTAAAATCGTCTGCGTGCCAACTTTTTATTAAATTTTGAAAAATTAATAACAATTGAAGGAAAAATGTCACATATATAAAAGTGATATCATTAAAAAGGTAAAAGTTTGAACTTTAAGATGGTGTAAAAATAATTTTCGGGGGATAATTTGCTCCGAACTTACAGTGGAAAACTTTTTCGGTTACTTTTTAATTAACTGACTGTTTAATTAACTTTTGAGCTTTAAAAAGTTGACAGTAATCTTCCCCTGGTCATAATTAATAAGTAACCGAGCTTACAATACAAAGTTTGGTTGAAATCAGTGCCGTGGTTTAGCAGGAGATGTGGAACATACACTCTGTCCCAAAAGTTTATAGACTCTAGTAAAATATATGTTTTAACAAAACGGAAAGGCATACAAACACCAATTACAAATATGTTTATTCAAACCATATGCGACTTGCATTCAACGAAATATTTAGAAAAAATAATAATTTCACATTTCAATTATATTACAAAATGGAAATATTAGGCGTCCCAAAAGTTTATAGAATTTATGAATTTTCAACAAAAGGTGCTCAATGCAATGTTCTTAATAGTTTAAAGTCTTTCCATTTTTCAGTAAAACATCGTATACACGTTTTCCATCGACATAATTAAGGTTTGTAATATCTTTGGTTCCAAGTTGCACCATGCACTTTCAATGGATGTCTTCAAGGCATTCACTGAATAAAATTGGCCTCCATTCTCATATACCTTCCTAGACATAAAGCCCCACACTTTCTCAATTGGGTTTAGATCAGGGCTCATCGGTGGCCACTCAAGAACAGTAACATTTTTCGAGTTTAAATAATTTTTCCTAGCACTGGGGGTGTGGGTGTTAACATTATCATGCTGATATTCGCAATTTTGTCCCCCTATGTTTTCTGCAAATGGCATAAGATGATTTTCTAGTGTTTCTATGTATTTAGGAGAATTCTGTCGGCCATATAAAAAGGCCAAACCCACTTGGCCGTTGAAACCGAAAGCCGCCCACACCATCACAGATCCACCACCACTTTGCCTACTGAAAAAGCTTCTGGGCTCTTTTCGTAAATCATGCCAATATTTTATATTCCCGTCAGGTCCAACGAGGTTCCATTTTTTTTTTCATCAGTGAAAAGGACAGCCATCCATTTATCGACATATGGCATATGATTACGAGCCCATTATAATCTCTTACTGATGTGAAGATTTGAGAGTGGTAATCTGCGAGCTAATTTTGCGTGGATCATATAACTAGATTCTATAATTCGTCTATGAACAGTGTTCTTGGAGATTTGCAAGCGGGAAGTCCTAGTAATTTCGTGAACCGACATTTTCTGACTGGAAGCCATTCTTTGTGTCCGTCTATCGCTGAGAATATCCGTCGCACGTGGTCTTGCCGAACGTGGTTTTGGCTCTTATGGGTTAATACACGAGTTAATACACGATAAATCATACTTTTAGAATGATTTAAAAGTTTCGATATTTCCTTAACAGCCTTGCCGAGCAATTTCAAATGAAGAATTTTACTCACTTCTTCATTAGAGAGCTACGAAGCTTTAGGCATCTTGAAATGAAGAACAAACGGCCGCTTTCCTTTTCTTACAACATATTTATTAGGCTCCGAATCGACGTCATGATTACCAATACCATATTTGCATAAAATTGCATTTGTCTATAAACTTTTGGGAGAGGTTATTTCTGTTTATTCTACCATTTAAAAATTGGCATTAACTGTAAGGGGTAGAACTGCTGTTTTTTCAATATAATAGACATAACATATCCATACAGTAAGTTGCAATTGAATACATCATATACAACAAAAAATATAGGCAAAATACAAGATTCTATAAACTTTTGCGACAGAGTGTAGATACATACAAACATACACACCCACAATGACTTTTATTTATATGAAGATTTCTGGGAAACAAAACACGAATCATCCACAGTGTACCTCTCACACTCAACTCAACTCAACTCGAAAGCGAGCAGACAAAAAGTTACCGTCGCTAAGCAACGCGGAATTAAATATTCTCCGATTTAATTTTTTTTCGCGCGAATTTTGATTCTTTAGATGCGAGACGGATAATCATAACGAAGATTTTAAAACTAAATTCCAACTCAATAAATTAACTGTTTATTTTATTTCGTTTATTCGCTCTGCAGTAGGCGCAACCAATCCTCATTTCGGCGAATAATGAATTGTGTTAGCTGAAGGCGAAAGACAGTTCGAGTACTAAAAACAGTTGCGAAGCCATCTTGATTATTTTTTTCCGTTCTTAGAGGAGAATTCCTCCTTTTCCCGGCAACCGTTATTTCTTCATTTCGAATAGTATGTTGTCTACATTGAAGAAAGTCACGAAGATAATCGACTGCTTCTGTGTTGCTATGTTTGTTGTTGTCATGCTACGTTACAGAGAGTCTTCCCTCGTTTCGATAATGGATGCGTTTCTCGCTAACGGCAATACCAGCAGTACTAGCAGCCTGGATGCTTTTGCATGGAATTCATCGCATTTCAATGGAACTTTTTCCCTGTCTCCAGAGGACAAGAACGCAGTTAAAGAACTGGCCGATATAATAAAGGGACTCAAACTACGCCTGGTTGCTGCAGAACTTTTAATCACTCTAGCCTTGACTTTCGGGTATTTCTGCGAGAGAAGGGAATACAGAAAACTCGAAAGCATGCTATCTGAGCTTAATAACAGAGGCAACAGCATGGCAGACAATCTGAGATGTCTTGCCAATACTATACTGAGCGGTGCCACCAGAAGCCATTTTATAGGTCATTTGTTTATCGGAACTCTCAATGCTATTAGTGTCACTATGTGGATGAGGCTCACCGAAATAAGTTATGACCCAATATTCACTGCAGCTGATGATATTGAATTCATTGAATTCATTGAAAGCATCTGTCACTGCCATATTTCATTTAGAGTTGTGGAACCTCGCAAAACAATGCTGAAATTGCCCTTCTACAAAATGGATGGATTGATTCTTCTTTTTTACTGTTGTTTTGTCTCCATATTTTGTATTTACTCCTATATATCGCTTCTCTGGAGCACATTTCAGGTCCTTTTCCCTACTCGCCAAGTAGAAATTTTGAGAAAGAAGTGCGCCAATGCTAATATAAATGATTTGTTGCTAGTAGTTGGGGAATTAGGTACAGGAAATTGGGTTTTGTTGCATTCAGTGTCCCAAAACATTGATTCTGAATTATTTCATGATTTGATACTGACTTTGACCGACAGAGTTAAATTTGGAGAATTAGAGATGGGGGTTAATGAAATTAACTCAGGGCTTTAAAATGAATCCTCATACCTTATTCTTGTTAATTTTGAAGCATTTGATCTTGGGGATGAAATCTAGTTAAATGCGCCACTCCAGATTGTCGCCAATATCGCAACTTATTTGGCAACAACATTTATATGTATTGTATTTGCAAATTTATATGTAAATTCAAAGCTGCTTTGAACACAATAAATTGTTTTACTTTTTATATACTTTCTTTGTTTTCATTCATTAGGAGAACTTTATAGTTCATTTAATATATTTTGAATTTAAAAGGCATCCATTAGTTTGTTTTTTGTTGCTAACATTGACAGACATTTTTTGTCACTGGAATTAAGCATGTGAAGGATGCATGTGCGATATGTTGTCACCAAAATGGCAACTTACTTGGCGACCAAATTTATATGTTTGTTATGTAAATTGAAAGCTGTTTTGAATACAATAAATTGTTTTACTTTTTATATACTTTTGGTTGAAATCTAGAAGTTGGTACACACTCTTAAAACGCTGCCAAATCGCCAAAGCAAGACGTTGACCGCTACATATCATTGGAGCCAAGTCGCCAAAGCTATGTGCAGGTATTACCTTTATTACCTTTGGCGAGTTGGCGCCATCTTAAGAGTGTGTACCGACTTCTAGATTTCAACCATACTTTTTTCGTTTTCATTCATTTGCAGAACTTATAGTTCATTTAAGTTATTTTGAATTTAAAAGACATCCATTAGTTTGTTTTTTGTTTCTGTCATTTACAAATATTTTGAAATTGGAATTTATGAATACAAGTAAAGACTTTCGAAACTTCCACGCTTTCAACCTACTCCCCCCCCACAAAAAATGATTTATTATTTTTTTGGGGGTTGGAGGTCTTAATCATCTACTGACGATCTCTTTTTTAATGATATGCCTGAGAAAAGGTAGAGAGTTCTTAGCTCGCATACTTTTAACTTAGGGATTGTTTTATATACGTTTTGTTTCGAATAAAAATGAAATAAGTAAGAAACAAAGTTATATAATTTTATTTTTTATTTGTTGTAATCATGATTAAGTAATGCAAATAAATTAAATTTAATATTAAAATTTTATGAAATGTTTGGTGAGGAAAAGAGTGTAAATACTTTGTCCGGCGTTCAGAAATTTTCATTCTTATTTTGGTGGCTTTCAGATAGTGATGGTGAAAAAATGCACAACTACTAAAAATATCTTTTCAAAAAAAATCCCACCGATATAAACCCTATATTTATTTTCCCAGAAAAATAGAAAAAGACCTTATACATACGAACTTCAATATTAAATTGCTATTACACACTATCATTAGGCGACCGTAAAAACTCCGAACGTTTCAGAAGTAAATTTTTTTTTAAGAGATCGAATTGTTATAAGTAAAAGGTGGGAAATTTTTTGACTCTGAAAAAATTATTCAAAAGCAGGGACTGCCCGTTTCAATTGGGAATATTTGGTCATCATCGCAACGTTTGTCTTTTAGCGTGCACAGGTAATTTGGGAATCTTTGAGCACGCTCGTGTATTGAATATAGGAAAGATATTTATTTACATAAAATGTAGAGTTGAGATTTACAGTTCCCGGGCGAGTTCTAAGATTTACGAGGATGGATCCAGAAAAAGGTTACAAGGGTAATAAATGTCATGATAACTGTAATTGTAACTGTGATGTTGTGTGTATCGTGTTAACTGTGGTTTTAACTGTGTATTGTATACAGGGTGTTTCGAAACTCATGGGCAAAAAATTAAGGGGTGATAGAAAACATCTAAACAAGCAATTTTCACCATACAATGCATGGGCGGAGAGCAAGCGGTGAACCGCTAGACGGCGCTGTAATGGAAAGCATAAAGCACGAGTTTTCTTACACATCGTCATTTCTACCGTGGATTTCAGAAGGCATGGCGACCTACAGCAATCAGGAAAAGGCGGACATGCATTTTATGTATGGTCTTGCGAATGGGCAAAGGCGGCTCGTCCGGGGGGGCAAGGGGGCAACTGCCCCCTCACTTGCAAAAGTAAAGGGGCCTTGCCCCCCACTTTTCAAAGTTCAAAATTAACGATCCATCGAAAAATGGATCGCAAGCTGAAGCTTTGCTGAATAATATCGAAAGTTTCCAATTCATTTTTTGTCTACTTCTGATCCAAAGAGTTTTGGAAGCTACAGATACGCAATGGCGGACTGGCCAGGTTGCCAACTTGTCCGATGGCAATTGGGCCCCCTTACACATAAGTCAACATGGGCCCTCAGGATATTAAACTAAATTTAAAATAACTTTGTCTTTAAGGAGTTTTAAATCCATTTTTGAGTGAGGAATAATGTAATGATATTAATGAATTTTCGAAGCTAAAGATCATGATCATATTAAGAAATTCATTTTCTTAGAAACCTATATTTTACTCTCTATTCAAATGGAATTGTTATATTATTTCGATGCAGAAAATTTTTGATAGATTTGCCCAGTCATCTAGTGGACTCAAAAGTTTGTTGGTTCACTTTTAATGAAGTGGACCACGTATCATACACTTCTGTACTTTTGAGTTGTTAATCTTTGACGGTAAGAAATATTATTTTAAAAAAATTAAATGATAAATAATTTGCATATTTAAAAAATTCTCAAAATTACAATTTACTTCCAAAATTTACAGTACAACCGCCAAAATTAATTAATATTCAATCATAAAACTTTAATTATATTTGATATTTCTTACTTCCAATGATGTATAATACGTATAAATACTGTAATTAGTAATAAATATAACAGATTTTTAGATTAGAAAAAGATTATAAAAATTATAATTAATTATTATTATTAAATAATAAAAATATAACAAGTAATTTATTATATTACTGTTTATTATTAATTTCATTTATTATATTTGTAAGAAATAAAAATTTAATGTAAAATGGCATTGTAGATATGATAGGACCCCTACTGACTCATGGCAATCACTATTTTCAGACCCAGTCCGCCACTGCGCTGGGTCTTCGCGCAGATACGCTTTCAAAAGCTTTGCAATCAAAATCTCTAATTTGTTTAACAGTTAAAGAACTGGTTAATACAACAAAAGAATGTTTGCATGAATTCCGAAGTGAAGATTTTTTTGAAAAGTTGTGGATATATGTTAACGATATTTGTGAAGCAAAATCGTTTACTTCTCCAAAACTTCCACGCTCTAGAAAGGTGTCTTCGGAAATAGGCGGCAGTTCCTTCAGCATGTCACAAGGTGTTAAATCATTCTATGAAACGTAAATTGCTTTTCCAGTTATAGATACTGTTTTAAACACAATAGACGAAAGGTTCAAAGAAAATGAGTCGGATATTTTTCAATCTCTAAAAGATGTAACAAGTTCCAATACATCAAAGATTATAAAAATTGCATCAATTCAAAAAGTCTCTGAAACATATGATCTTGATATGGAAAAAATAAAGGGAGAGATACAAATTTTTCAGAAAATGTACAAAAAATACATCGACTCTTTGCCAGAAATATCCATGGAGATAACAGAACTGAGGAAATGATGCAATTTTCTTGTTGAAAAGGAACTCTGTGATATACATATTTCCATACTTGACAAAACTAATCCAAATTCTCCTTGTGATACCTGTCTCAACTGCATCATGTGCGAGAAGTTTTTCATGCTTAAGATCTTTAAAATCATACTTTAGAAATAGTATGTGTCAAGAGAGGCTTTCTGCACTTGCTGTTTTGAAGATCGAAAATACTGTAGATATTGACTTTACTAAGGTAATAGAACAATTTGCGAAAAACAAAAAGCGCAGCTACGTTTCTTCTAATTTATAATACGGATGTATATTGTATAACACAATATCAAATAAATAAATTTATAACTGACCTGTTTTCTCTGTGTTTGAGAGTACGCCGTTTTGTGACGACATCATTGATCGATTCACGAGTTTAAAGAAAGAAGAATTGACTTAATAGGTAAGCGTTTTATATTTTTCTCATGTTATTATTTCATGAGAATTGAAATGGAACTTTGAATTGGACGGAGGGAGTCTATGGTGAGTCCATCCGTTCCGATTTTTGAGGCCGTGTCCCGAATTTTTTAGAGAAGGTCATTTAATCAATAATGACGTTAAAATCCAATAATATAGTCCATTATACAAAAAAAATCAGTTTTAGGGGCGCCCCACCCACACACTCGCATCTCTTTTGACCCCCCACTTTTTTGGTGCACCAGCCGCCTATGCGAATGGGAATGATTTGGAAGCCGAAAGACTGTAGAGGCAACGATTCCCGAGAAGACACGTGACAGACCAACGACTGTTCGAGCGATTGCATCGGTGCCTGTGTGAAACGGGATCCTTTGTCACCGGCATGCATGATACAGGGGATGGCAGGAGTGTGCGGACGACACAAGTTGTAGAGGACATTCTGCAAGGAGTGGGAGATCGTCCGGATATTAGCACGCGAGAGGTTTTCCGTGCCGTAAAAGTGCCCCACTCGATTATTTGGCGAGTACTACGGGACGAAGGATTACACCCCTACCATGTACAGAAAGTGCAAGCCTTGATACCTGCAGTTTATGCGCCACGTGTCGAGTTTGCACGTTGGTTTTTGCAGCAGCTAGCAGCGCAGCCTGCTTTTAGTGCACATGTGTTATTCACAGATTAAAGCACCGTCGTGAAGGCATTTCTAATACGCACAACCTTCATGTCCTCTTTTGAGCAGTTTCTGTAATTTTGCCACACATGCTATCAATAAAATTATTTAGTACCTCCTCTATCCGTTTGGTGTTTCATTCTTTCATGTGGCAGTAACGGAGACCTCCTAGCGGTTCACCGCTTGCTCCCCGCCCATGCATTGTATGGTGAAAATTGCTTGTTTAGATGTTTTCTATCACCCCTTAAATTTTTGCCCATGAGTTTCGAAACACCCTGTATAGTATTCCTGTTGTATAGTTGACGTACTTGTGTTGCTGATGTGTCTACTCAGATCATAAAAATAAACTAATATTGAATGGAACTGATTATGCTTCTTGCTTGGTAGTGTTCTGAAGAGCACTTTACATACACCAGCAATGACAATAAAAAGTTATTCATTAACTTTAGACAGAGAATTGAAAAGGGAATTAAGAGTTATACTTGCCGACTACTTTTCCACATAATCACAAAATCTGTTTAGGCATTTATCTGAACGCAGGACCAACTTGTGTAACCCGTCTTGGCAGAAATCAAGTCCTGTCCATCGATCGAGTTCTTGGCAGCTGTTTTCACATCACTCTCTGAAGAGAACTTTGTTCCGGATAAGTGTTTGGAACCCAGATTGGGTGCCGAATCCGGGCTTTAGGGGAGGCTCCAGACTTCCCACTTGAACTTTCACAGCAATTCTTGAGTTTTGTGAGCAGAATGGGTATTATCATTCAGGAGGATGACACCGTCACTCAACATGCCAGGGCGTTTGCGTCGGATGGCTTCACGATGGTCCAGTGTCTATTCCATTTTTCCGAAATTGAAGAAACACTTATCTGGAACAAGATTCCCTTCACACATTGATGCGAAAACAGAGACATGATTTCCAGCAAACCGGGTGAAACAAGTTGTTCCTGCGTTCAGACAAATCAAATCATAAAATAATCAGACAAAATTATAAGTATGAGGCGCCTGTAACGAAAGAGCCCAAATCGTTCATTGGCGAACGACTTGAAACGAACGTCTTTAAGTCGAATCTTTCAGTATGTTTTAAGCCAATTAGCATGATGCTGGACGTAAAACGTGCCGCGTTATTTCGATATTGAAATAAATTTGTTAAATTAAAATTCGCGTCGATTACGTACAATTAGATGTAACTTGGCCTGAACAGTTACTTGACTCCATTAGGGACTTTCATATAGACAAGGAACAGAACAAGTGCAAGGCTACGTTAAGAACGCGGGATAAATCTCTATCGCATTTTGAAGTTTAACATTTTTTTTGTTAAGGGAACCGTGAATATCAAACTATGTATAAGAGAGTCAGTTGAAATTATATTCCCGGCGAACAAGCTGGTCGCCGATGGCGGCTAGTATAACATAAACGGCGTTAGAAATAATTATTCTATTGTAAGTGACAAATTTTCAAACCGTAGAAACTAAATTATCCCCCGATCCCGTTAAATTTTAGAATACTTTATTCTGAATCCTGATAGCAATTGTTTTTTGTTTATATAATTTATTCAAAGCTACAT
>BGPR01043153.1:0-13031 GCA_013235015.1 Araneus ventricosus
GAAATTTCGAGTTTCCTAGAATTCTAGAGAATTTTCGAATAATAAGTAATCCACGGATAGGGAGTGGATGAAGAAATAACTGTATGGATAAGATCAAATTATTTAAGCGCTAGGTGTCGATCAACACTCGTAAACAAGAAATACCGAAATGAAGGAGAAACAATGACGTCTGTTCGCTGCGATCAAATAAAAACATTTAAGTCAGCCAGACACAGACGGTTTGAAATAAACATCGAACTTCCGCATTTAGATGATTCACTGCGTCTCAGTAAGTTCCATAAGCTTCAAATAATGAGGACAAAAGCATGACATAACATCAACGACTCAATCACTCTCCCTTTCAGCTCAAAAAGAAGTTAAAGCTGTTGGATATTTAGTTCATATGTTGATAAAACATCAACTCTTTATAAATATTAATCCACAAGTAAACGAAATAGTGAAAAAAGAAAGATTTTAGATTAATGCTTTGTACTAATATTATCAATTTCATGCAAAATGGCATCGATTTCAACTGTTAGAACTATAACGCCCTTAATTATTTAGAAATATAGTTAAACAAATAAAGACTAAATGGATAAATATACAAGGTCATTTCAAAATGTTAACAACGTTAAGAACACTCCTGTTCAATATTTCATATTTCTTTGCATTTAGAACACATGCGACTCATCATCACTGACAGTTTGCTTTACGTTATGGCATTCTTTTATGGCTTTATATGACATACTAGAAAACCCTTTTCTATGAAACATGGTTTAAGAATGTGAACACTTTGTTATTACCTACACTAAACTGAAAAGTAAAAATGAAGCGAAATATGCAATACTCTTAAACAAAAGATCAAAATCAGCCAGAAATTGATGAGGCCCCTTGATGAAGTCTACTTGGATGGATTTTTTTTATTCTTGTTCTACAATTTGTTAAATCTTTTTAAAAATTTCTGCTCATATTTTTAAAAAATATTTTGTCTGCCATGGTTTTTTCGTATGCAGCAGCAGCATGCGCCTACTGAAATATTGTATTATATTTCTTTGGCTTTTTAATTTCATATTTTATTTTATTTTCTATTTATATAATAGATAAGGTATAAGGTTCCCATGCAAAGAAGTGATGTGCTTCGTTCCATTTTTTAAACACATAAATACAAAAAAAATCTTCTTGGGTTTTTTTTTTCCCCTGCTCCTTATTTTGAACTTGTAATTCTATTCATTTCTATTTCCAATCAATGACCTGCCATTACTGCATATTAAATAATAAACAATTCCATTGCGCACAAAATTCCCTTTCACCGAAACACCTTATTAACTAAAATACGCAGGTACCTTAGAAATAAAACGGTATCATTTCAGAATAAATACAAATGCATACCATCAGCAGAAAAATGCATTTGTGGTGCTGCCATCTATTGATACTGTTTCCAAACACAGAAAAACCAATTCCGCACAGCGATGAATATTTTACTCATTCCTATTACCTCGAAGATCTATTAAAACAGCGGTTCCTAAAATTGACTAAATATACTCTTCCTGATTTGCACTATGATTTGAAATACAGAAATACGCAAAAAACCTAAAATATTCGAAATTCCTGACTGAGAAAAGAAAAACCATCTCCACAAGGAAATTTATAATCAAAGCAACAACCAACACTACTCATTTTCAGCGACTTTGCACACGAAGATGAAATTGAACGGCACAAAGCATCACTATTGCGTAAGAAGTAATCAGTAAATGACGAGTTAAAAGAGATGCGGCATTGAAAGGCAATATCTTTAAACATTTTTGCGTAAACATGGGTCGATCTAGGCGAAAATCGGAGCCGTTTTGCGGCCCCTTCACAAAATTCCACTTCATAAAAACGGCCCCTTCACAAAATTCCGCTTCATAAAAACGGCCCCTTCACAAAACCCAAATTCACGTAAAATATAGAAATATGACTGCTAAAATTGAAGGTTTTACATGATAAAAAATTTTTTCACAAAAATATTTTTATTTTTCGAAAAAATATTTTTTCCCCACAAAAAAATATTTTTATTTTTCACAAAAATAATTTTTTACTACATTTTATTTTTCTTCACAAAAATGGGCCCCTAAAAAAACCTGGATCGACCCCTAGTAAATCTCATCAAGAATTTTCACTCAAATATCAGTATTTTATATTTCTAACGAAATTTATGACAGGGGAATTTCTTCAGCAACTGATATTGAAACAATTTTGACCTACGCTTCCAGAGACTTGAGCCCCCAAAGACATGGACGCCTTTTGGAAAATGGAAACTTTTGAAAGAAAAATTTTCAAGAAGTTTTTGGGCTGGAATAGAGTTGGATGTGATGAAAAAGACATAATCAGGAGCTACACACGTGTTACAAAGATACCGATATAATAAAATTACAAAGGAAGAGATGGGAAGGCCATGTTATTCGCATACTGGCTACCGCAGATCTTTCTTGCAAAACCAAAGGGAAATTAAATAATGCAATTAAAATAACAATACTAGGTTTTCAAATCAACCATTTACGGAATGGTTGTTTCCTGCACAGACAGAGATTTGAGCAATGTTTATTTGTGAATAGCAATCGTCTCTCTCTCTTTCTCAATCGTATTAATACTACGAATTAGTTAACATATCGGATAATTCTTTTCGAAAGTAGTTCGTTTGCATGTAGAAGTCAATTTCAAGAATCGAACTCCAAAATTTTCCGGATTTGCAGTAGTACCTAAATAATTACAGGGGTCGATCCAGGTTTTTTTTTTTAGGGACCCATTCTTATGAAAAATAAAAATATTTTTGTGAAAAAAATTTTTATCATGCAAAACCTTCAATTTTAGCAGTCATATTTCTTCTATATTTTACGTTTAATATCAAAAGTGTTTCATTGAACCAAATACATGCAGTATTTTTGAAAAAAAAAAAAAAAATACTTGTATATACATTTTGTGAAATGCCTCATTCAAAAACTTTTAAAAAAGAAGATTGAAAAAAGGGGGCCGTTTTTGTGAATTTGAGTTTTGTGAAGGGGCCGTTTTTATCAGGGGTGAAAACAGCAAAGATACAAAAAAAGAGGAAAATTCACGAGAGTAGCTACATTTTTACGTGAATAGCGACATACATTAAGGAAGAGATAAGTAAACACTTATTAATGAATGATTTACTCATCACAAAAAAATTATGAAACAAATATGGTCTTGCTTACAGTCATGTATGAATTTTTTCAATAACAAATACTTATTTTTAACATTATAAAATCAATGTTTTTTTATTCACTTTCTTAAAATAGATACAATTAATAAATAATGTTTTATAATATCAATAATTTTTATGAAATACATATAATAAACCTAAAATATATAAATCAGATTTTACTTTATAAAAGGCACAAAAAAAGTCCTGCATAATTATCAATTTACAAATAATACAAAATATACAAAAAAGCGGAAAATCGCGGATCCGCGGAGGATTTTCACCCCTGTAAATTTTATGAAGTGGAATTTTGTGAAAGGGCCGCAAAACGGTCCCAATTTTCGCCCGGATCGACCCATAAATCCATTAATTAAATAAAAAAATTTACAAAATCAACTATAGGCCAAATGAAGAGATTTAAAGATGAATATTAAGGCACAATTGTGGTAAGGTAATAATTCTGAGTACATTTATTTTTTTAACAAAAAAAATCATCTTATAAACTCACTGTTATGAATGGGGGGGTGACAAGATACACGTTTGTTGTTAATTATCATAAATAAAACAAAATCGATCACAATCAAAATGATGGGGACGCTAACTATCTTAACTCGACAACATTAGAAAACATTCATATATATTTAACTGAAATCCTACAAAAGATGCGTTGCAATTAGCAAAAATTTACGTAGAATTGGAACAGGACAGCAGAGACGGAAACAGAGTTATTTCTTTTTTGTGATCCAGAGCAGCACGTGTAAAATAAGGTCTCGGTCGACTGACGGCGTCACATCCGGCCACCGGAAGTGACCGGCGACTCCCAATGCAGGCAGGGGGTAGGGATGGGGAAGAATTCTGCGCATGAGCAGAGATCCTTGTATTTGCGAAAAGACAATGACTTCGAAACTGATATGGTAGAGAAGTCCCGAGGTCAGCAGGAGATTGAAAGGGGGACAGCGTTTTAAATGTACATTTGTCTGGTAACATTTTGGTGAATGGTTTGGAAAATGGTGTGCAAAATTGTGCATCTATTTTTAAAAAATTTAGTTTTCCAGAAAGGGAGAGAGAGAGAGTATGCGCAGAAGTTTAATTTTAAGCAGATGACACAATCTTTTAAAGGATAGCCCCAAAAGGCACAAACTTCAAAATTGACAGATTAATCGTGAACCATCCTTCAGTTTTTAATTTCAACAATAAAATAACCCTAATCGAACCGAATAAACGTTAAATTAACAGGTTCAACGTTAACAGTTAACGTTAGAATATCATTTCTTTCGCCATTGGAATCACAAGCAAATTTAATAAATAAATTAATTCAGCACTTCAACTTAACACTTTGACTTTAAATTAACAAGTATTTAAATAATTAATCTTGATCTCCTCAAAACCTATTTTCTGAATATAAATTTAAATCAGCGTCATATATAATTTAAGCAAATAATAAAGGGATTGTTGGCGTATGCGTGCCACTTGCTAAGTGGAATGGGATGATGCGCATGCGCCCAATCGGTAATTGACGCTCGCGTATTTGACAGAAATGAGTTAGCTGTAATTCATAAATGACGTGGTGAAGGAACTCTCAGTTGAAACCCACAAATTAAGTATTAAAAAAATAATAAAATAAGTATTCAGTGCACTGTAAATACTGTGTTGTGTGGTGTTTGTGTGATGTAAAATAAAATATAAAAAGAAGCAGTGCCGGATGGTCTATCATTAACTAATTACATAACGAAAGTAAAAACAGGGATAGAACCTATTAATAGAAAACGTAAACTCACCATACAAATAAAATAACTAGAGAGAGAAGCAGATACGCTTTAGAGAATCAAAATAAGTAATTATCTACAGAATTTTACTCTAAATAGAGAAGGATAAACTAACCAAAGCCTTATATCTGGATATTTAATACTGGCTCTTAAATGGATCGTTCAATTTAAGATTCATTGTTAACCATCCAAACTCCGCAGCAGATGCACATCGAAATTAATGATTAGGCATTTATAAAATGCAGCCGAATTTATACACCATGAATACAGCATGGGGGAAAACACGCCACCTTGAGGACTTTGGGTACGAACAAGGGCAACCACCCGCTATATTCCTCCCCAGCAGGAGAGGCGTTGTCCTCTGTGACCTTCAGAATATAAAACAATTTGAGCCCAGAGGAAAAGGATGGGGGTCCGCACTCAGACATTACCTATCACCCTCCCTCTACAACTGATAACCCACCCTTTCGACAATACTCCACAACGTAATAGGCGGCCTTGGGTTCTTATGAAGCTTAACTGGAGACCGCTAAAAATTTTACAAATTACTACCACCGAAGACAGATCTCATTCGGAGTTCAAACAAGAACAAAATTATGACATTTAAGAAAGAGCTCGATGTATCGTAAAAATAAAATAGTAACTAAACAAAAAGAAAAATAATTAATAACAGAAATATCAAAATTAGTTTCATCGTTCACTACTGGACACAGTTAAAATGTTAATTCTCAAGGGGGGGGGGTATTAGCAATTGTCATTTCCCCCAAACACTGATGAAAACACAAAAGCTTTCATTTTGAACTGCTTTTTATTATAGGATTCTCGGATATAAGACGCGTTCATCTCATCGCAGCATTTTAAGATCTAAACTGTAATAATTTTGAAATATTTTAATTTCCAAATTTGCATCGACTCTTCGACATTTTACAGATGGGAAGTGTTAGATGACTTGTGGATCCATTGTTATAATATTCTGGCGATAGTGGACACGCGAGTGTAATATATTTTAAAACGGCTCATTTGAAAAATTCGCACCGAGTTTGGAAATGACTATTTCAAGAAACAAAAGACATTTTAAGACAAAATATTAACACGTTCGCTGCCAAGATTCACGCCTGATATTCGAACCATCTGTCTAATTAGATTATCTCTTCTCGGCTCTCTCTTAACCCTTTTAGTGCCTTAACCCTTATCGTACCTATGCGAAGAATGCCGGACCAATTGGACGAATTTGCTCATGTTTAGGGAAAAGCTCATAAAAAACAATACGAACGATGTTTACAAAATTCATAAAGGAGCATATTACGAAATAAAGGGTGAATAAATTAATGCCAGTGTATTTCAATACTTGTTGAAAATCATACGAATAACATAAATATAAAACACTAGCTGTTACCCGCGACTTCGTGCGCGAAGAATTTGAATTGCTACTTTTTTTAAATTTACGAATGTAAATGTTTCGTTATATATAGAAAGGGGAAGTCAAAAGTTCTGACGGTTGATAATACATAATTGGACGACTAATTTAATTCTCTGTTACTGTAAATTACATCATTGTACTCAATGGTATCATCTGCTCTTTGGAATATATCATCCACCATGCTATATGTCATCTGCTTCTACTGTTTAAAAGAATACATAAGACAAAATATACCTTCCTATTATAAAAACTCTGACAACCATATCATATACGTCAATGGACGATCCTGGTTTGTTTATTTTGGATTCATAGACCGTTTTCCGGTAACCTTCCGATTTAAGCAATCGCCAAATCTATTTGGCAACTGTATCAAGCGCCAAGCTGGAAATAAAAGTGAATTAGTTCAAAGTCTAACCGTTGCCTAGCAACGGAGTAGCTATAAATATTCGTTATTTCAAAATCGTCTGCACGCATTTTAAAGTTTTGGAACTTTTAAAAATTAATAACAATCGAAGGGAAAATGTCAGAGATATAAAATTAGTATCATTGAAAAGGTAAAAATTTGAACTTTAAGATGGTATAAAAATATTTTTTGTCGGACAGTTTGCTCCGAAGTTACGGCGGAAAAACGATTTCGGTTATTTTCTAATTAACTGACTGTTTAATTAACTTTGGGACTTGGAAAAGTTCATAAGTGTCTTCCCCTTCTCTTAAATAATAAGTGTACAAAATTTGGTTGAAAACCGTCCATTGGTTTAGGAGGAGATGTGGAACATAGCCACATACATACCCACCCACATACCCACAATGACTTTTATTTATATTAAGATTATAAAAGACAGAAAAAATCGAATATTAACTTGTAATATCAATAGAATATTATTAATAAATCGAATATATTAATAAAACCATTTATAACGTTTTATAAATTCCAAATTTGCATCGACTCTTCGACGTTTTATAGAAGGGAAGTGTTAGATGACTTGTGGATTCATTGTTATAATATTCTAGTGATAGTGAACACGTAAGTATAATATATTTTAAAACGGCTCTTTGAAAAATTCGCACCTAATTTGGAAATGAACATTTCAAGAAACAAAAGACATTTTAAGACAAAATATTAACACGTTCGCTGCCAAGATTCACGCCCGAGATTCGAACCATCTGTCTAATTAGATTACCTCTTCTCGGCTCTCTCTTACCCCTTTTAGTGCCGAACGAAAATATCGTACCTATGCGTAGAATACCGGACCAATTGGACGAATTTGCTCAGGTTTAGGCAAAAGCTCATAAAAAACAATAAGAACGATGTTTACAAAATTCATAAAGGTTAATTAAAAAATTCATAAACATTATTACGAAATAAAGAGTGAATAAATTAATGCCAGATGCATTTCAATACTTGTTGAAAATCATACGAATAACATAAATTTAGGGAAAAGCTCATAAAAAACAATAAGAACGATGTTTACAAAATTCATAAAGGAGCATATTACGAAATAAAGGGTGAATAAATTAATGCCAGACGTATTTCAATACTTGTTGAAAATCATACGAATAACATAAATATAAAACATTATAAAAGACAGAAAAATCGAATATTAAGATATAATATAAATCGAATATTAAGATATAATATTAATCGAATATTATTAATAAATCGAATATATTAATAAAACCATTTATAACGTTTTATAAATTTATTTTGAGACACAAAGTTATCTCGCGATGCGAATAATAAGGCGCCATCGCATAGGCAACGATATATCGTCGTTGGCACTTTTCACAAGTGTTGCGAACAAAGATATATCGTCGTTGGCACTTTTCGCAAGAGTTGCGAACAAAGATATATCGTCGTTCGGCACTAAAAGTGGCAACTGCAGTATAGAAGGATAATCTAATTAGACTTTAGGTATGAATCGTATTTGATTCATACGGGGATCGACGTTTTAATAAACGAATTATTATTGTACATCAAAAGAATGGAAGAATATGAATTTTTTTGTAAAATTATCATACCGCTCTACTGTTTAAGTCAACGAATCATTACAGTTTAATATACACAGTGACAATAGAGTGTATAGCTATGAAAACGTTACAAAAAATTAGCTACCATTAGAGGGAAGGAAAGTGTTAATTTTTTTAATCATTACTTTTTCTTTAAAACAAACAACTAAAACAGCATTTTGGATAAGTTCTCGACAAAACAAAAACACGGTCTTGAAATTTTCAACATGCTCAATAAAATGATTAAGTGAACGTCAAGATTTGGAAATAATCAGCTTCCAAAATATGGCCCGATTATACGCACAGTTGCAGACAGAAATTGAAGAAACAAAATATAGGAAAATAGAAAATGACTTTTAAAAAAATGAGAATGCTAGACCTTTAAGACGGTTTTAAAAAATGCTCTACATAATTTTTATTTTTGTAACAGACATCTCCGTGATAGCTCCCAGTAGGACTAAACGCAAGAGTCAATCCAGTGGCTTAGATGGTTATAAACAGGGTGTCCACTCTTATCGTGCACAATAGCTAATTTCTAAACCGTTAGGGTTAGACATATAATTCCAATTGAAAAAATGCTTTAAATGAAGGGAAAAATTATTATATATGTGTTTTGAGTGAATAAACATATTCCTGAAAAAGTTACGAATTCTAACTTTTTATACGGTCGCTCGGTCCTATCGGTCATATTTAGTAAAAGTTTTTTGACACTCTAATATTTTAAACAAAAAAAGGGTAACACTCTTCTGCGACTAAAACTGACCGAGTTATGGAGCTTTGAACATCGCTGACTTAGACCACTTTACAGCATTTCAATAGCCGTCTTGAAGACGGTCCACCAATCAATGCACAGTACTTGCTCGACGAGGCCGCTGATTGGTTAAAAATCATGAAATTCAGTGCTCCATAACTGGGTCAGTTTTAGTCGCAGAAGAGTGGGACTTTTTTTGTTTAAAATATTAAGAGCGTCAAAAAACTTTTACTAAATACGACCGTATAAAAAGTTAGAATTCGTAACTTTTTCAGGAATATATTTATTCACTCAAAACACATACATTATAATTTTTCCCTTCGTTTAAAGCATTTTTTCAATTGGAACTATATGTCTATCCCTAACGGTTTAGAAATTAGCTATTGATCATGATAAGTGTGGACACCCTGTTTGAAAACGAATTATTAAGATTTATTGAATGTTCACACATTTAGACTTTTACAATTGCACTCTCCCTGAAGTAAACTACACGCATACGTATCGAATTCGTAAAACACAGTAGTTTTTATTTTTATTATTATTATAATCAATTGTCATTTTGAAAGGTTTGCGGAAATCGCGTCTAATTTGCTAGTATCGATAACGTATCTTCCAAAATATTTTAGTAAAATAAACATTCAAGAAATACTTCTAAAAAAATACTAGCTCTAAGAATAAATTATAAACTTTTCTCCCCGATAATTTTATTAAAAATTATTTCCTTTATCTAAAGGAATAGTATTAAAAAAATTATCACTGCATCAATACAGAGAAAAGAAAAAACGAGCATTTCTAACTGAAAACCATTTCATCTTTTTTCATACGCTGACTTTCGAAGAACTTCAATTTCAATCATCAAACCGTTTGTTGTCGAGATGCATTCCTAGATGGCGCTGCCACCAGAGAGAAATCGACTCTCCAAGCACGTGGTTTTCAAGATGAAATAGTTCGCTTACTGTTTTTTTTCTTTTCCACCCCTCTTCATCCAGTTTCGGTTTAGGATCCGGAGACGAAAGAGTAAAAGGCTTTATGAGAAAAAAAATCATCACGCTTTTCGGGAGGATAATAAAGAGCTCTTAGTGATATATTGGTCGTAATTTTATACGATCAATGAAGAATGGATGCTGATCATGGAATGTAATGAAGGTCTGGTTTTGTTTCAGATGTTCTGTACTCACGAATTAAAATATAAAATTATTCTAAACCTTTCGTTTTAATGTATAAATAACACGGGAGAAAGTACAGGTATCATTAAAAAAATAATTAAATTTGAAGTGTGAAAAGAAATTGACGAAACATTTCCCGTGCAGCATTTGAGAAATGGAATGAAAAACAAGTGGTGCATTAAATATTTAGAGTGGCTCATATTTTGCACGAAATAATAAATTTAAATTGTTCTATTGTCTCGCATGAAGCTAAAGAGTGTACACATAAAACATTCTAGTCCAGGGTGGCTACAGAAATTGTGAAAAAAATTTCCTTGATTTCCCTGACTAAACTTACATTTCTCTGATTTCCGGCTACTACTTATATTAGTTTCCTGGCCTTCTCCCTACTCAGAATCACTGTATGCGTACAATATACATTATTAAAAACACTTTTACCAGTTATTTAATATGAAAAAAAATATTTTTATGAAATTTAATTTTAAAAAAATGGAATCAGCATCCTAAAAAATATATTACATTTCTTACATGCAAAAAAATACTGCAAATGTTAACAAAATACTTTGCTTCTAAAACTGCATAAGAATTCCAAGAAACATTAAAACTACTCTTTGCAACGCAAATTAAATTATACTAACAGTAAAGATTATTATGATCTTTGCTCAAAACTTCAAAACAGTTCAATAGTTCGTGCTCTTTGCATGAGTACCAGAATAACATGTTGCAGTATAAATATAAAAATAGTATAATCATACGTACCTAATAATATATATTTTAGCAAAGATTTAAACAAGAGAGACTGCCAAAATATTACTTCAAATCTTTATTCTTTAACACATCGTAAGAAATTAATTGCTCTAATCAAAAACTTATGCATTTATAAATGAATATAAGTTTTTTTTTTTAATTTCATTTATTATTACAAATAATGCTGGACATAAGATACTAATTTATAGATAATAACTCAAGTAGCTATTAATTTTCCCTGATTTTTAGATATTTTTACGAATTTCCCTGATTTTCCAGATCGATAAAATTCCCTGACTTTTCCCCGATTTCCAAGTTCTGTCGCCACCCTGTCATACTTTTTCCATCTGTTATCATTTTCCGCTGCTTTCCAGTCATCAGCTTTCCAAGCAAGGATAAGAATTTTAACGTGATCAGTATTCTAAAACTGTTCTGTTTATTTATCATTAATTCGATATACATGCATGGCATGAATAAAATATAGACTTCTTTAAAACTAGTTGACCACAGGTTGTTTATACCGAAAATCTGATGAACAAAGACTGAGATTCTATTTATTATATTAACAAGCAAAGTTATAGCACAATAAATTGCAAGGTTCGTAATTAATTTTAGGGAAGCATCTTATGATCTGAACTCATTGGCAATTGAGCTAGCTGAGATTTGTGACAACATCTGAATAATACGCAATTCAAAAGACAAAACTGATAACTGAAAAATGGAAAACTAACATTCAAATCCATATAAGAAATCATTGAAAAGTGCCAGAACTTGCTGGCGATGTTGGCCTTACTGAAAAGAATGCAATTGATCGTATGATATGAAAAGTAATATAACACAGTGTTCCTAATTTTCTTCAAGAGGAACCAAAACTTGCTGGCGATGTTGGCCTCACTGAAAAGAATGCAATTGATCGTATGATATGAAAGTAATATAACACAGTGTTCCTAATTTTCTTCAAGAGGAACCAAAACTTGCTGGCAATGTTGGCCTTACTCAAAAGAACGCAATTGATCGTATGATATGAAAAGTAATATAACACAGTGTACCTAATTTTCTTCAAGAGGAACTCGAAGTAAACTTCACTTACCGGAGTAATCTTAATACAAAAAAATGGATTTTTGTATATCTTGGAGAATTTATGAAGACAAAATGACTTCCTTTGACTTCCACTTTGAGAAAAAAAAATCTTCCTATGAACCGTAATAACCTGCGTAAATTTCAAGATAAGGATTTTGATCGACCAGAATTTTATTTAAAAATATGTGATTGCAGGATGTTTCTGTGTAACAAGAAGACGTTGGTCCAAAAACTGTTAGAAAAATAATAAAATTTGTTATTTCATATGGCGGAAATACTTGTTCGAATTTAAGAATTATACTCTAGATACTTTCAGCAGTTCCAGCTGTGTGAACGCACTTTCAGTGAAACCGAAAATCATTAAAAGCAACTGCGGGACAATCACGCCTATCTTGCATTTCTCAACGTCGAAAAAGACACGGCAGAATTCATTTCAATTCAGTAACCGATTAATTTTCCACAAAAAAAGCATATAAAAATACACATCAAACGAAATGTCATCCAATATAATTTGAACTATTCTTTTATATAATGTAATCTTACATAACTGAACTTCAGAAAAATAACAAAATACCATTCATGTGTTTCGGCAACTTTCCGCAAACACGTATTTCTTAGATTTACAAAATTATAATAATAAAATAAAAAAACAGTAGAAAAAGGTAATGTCACAGTATTACAAAACTTCAAAATGTTGCAAAAAGAAGTATAAAAAACTTAGAAGCAATTGTTTTGCTTATTGTAACATTACACAAAAACAAGAACTAGATAGTACGTAGTAATATTATTATTTCCCGATTTTCGTAGTGTTTACACACACGCACCATTATCAGTTTCACGGCGAGTGAAATTCAAACCGATGTACCAACAGCCAACGTCATTTGTTTTTGAGGAAATGTATTCAAATTGCATA
>BGPR01043154.1:0-13031 GCA_013235015.1 Araneus ventricosus
GAAGGCATTGCATCACTAAAGGATGATTATTATGTTTAGCACTTCTTTGGGCATTAATGCCACTCCTAGAATCTGTATAAATAATGGCTTTTTTAAAATTCAATGTACAAATTTTCAAAAGCCCCAAGTAGATTGCATAGAGTTCAGATGTGTAAACGGAACAGAAAGGGTGAAGTGTCTCAGCGATTGTGAAATCTGGAGAAACAGCAGCCGAACCGACATGATTGTCAGATTTTGAACCGTCAGTGTATATAGGGACATAATCAGAGTAGTGTTGACTGTGGTCATAGAAATGTTGCTGAAATACATTATCCGATGTACTTGGTTTAAAGAAGTGTAAAAAAATCGTCAATAAAATCAAGTTGTGTCTCCTTCCAAGGAGGGGGGGGTTTTCAACATTTGAGACCATTGGAAAGTCTTCAATTTCGAAGAACCTCAAGATTTCCCCAATTCTGAAGCCAAAAGTTGGGGTTAAAGATAGTCTGACTGAAAGTAAAGACCCAAAAATGGGGTTTATAACCTTGTATTGTTGAGGATGAGACTCATCGCTCTTAATTTTATACAAGTACGAGAGAGAAAGTCTGTGGCGTCGAAGTTCTAAAGATGGTTCACCACTTATGACATGAAGACTCGGAATTGGAGTAGTTTTAAATGCCCCAGTAGCTATACGAAGTCCTTGATGGACCGAGTCTAACATTTTTAAAGTGGACTTGGCAGCAGAGTTATATACTGGAACTCCATAGTCAAGTTTCGAACGAACAAGAGATCTATAAATCCTCATCAACCAAACTTTGTCCGCACCCCAAGATGTGTTCAACAGGACTTTCATGATGTTTAACCGTTTGAGTGCGGATGCATTTTGTTTTTAAGTGTTTGATATGTGAACGCAATGTTAGTTTTGTATCAAATACAATTTCTAAAAATTTAGTTTCCTGCACAATAGGAATAGGTGACCCATTTAACTGGAATTCTGGATCTGGATGTAATCCTCGCCTTCTACAAAAATGCATACAGACTGTTTTTTGTGGCGAGAAAATAAAACCATTTTTTGACGCCCAATCAATCATGTTGATAACAGCATGTCATCACCAGCGCAGTGTATTTGTATGTCATCTACAAAAAGCGTACTATTGACATATGCAGGAAGTTTTGACACAGTGCCATTGATTTTGATGATAAACAATAACACACTTAGAACACTTCCTTGTGGGACGCCTTCTTGTTGATAAAAATTATCCGATAAAATGTTACCAATGCGAATTTGGAAAATTCTTGTCTGTAGAAAGTTTTTAATAAAAAGTGGCAAGTTTCCTTTCAAACCAATGTCAGATAAATCTTTTAAAATTCCATGTTGCCATGTGCGATAGTACGCTTTTTCGATGTCGAAAAATATCGACACAAGGTGTTTTTTTGCGCACGAAGCCTTCTCGAATGGCCGTTTCCAGATTCAATACATTGTCTATGGTACCTCTCCTTCTACGAAATCCACTTTGAGAAGGGACAAACCATTTACTCCTCTCCAAAATATGAATCAGTCGGGCACTAACCATATGTCCCAATAACTTGCTAAGACAGCTTGTTAAAGCGATTGGTCAATAATCATTCGGGTCTTGCTTATCCTTCCCTGGTTTAGGGATGGGTACAACAATAGCTTTTAGCCAGGAAAGTGGGAAAACCCTCTCTTGCCAGATTCTATTGAACAAAAGTAGAATTGTTAGTAAAGAAGATTCACTAAGGTGTTTAAGCATGTTATTATGAATTTGATCTGGTCCAGGTGCTGTTGGACTGGATTTCCTTAGCGCATTTTCCAGTTCATGGTATGAAAAAGTAGAGTTATAATCTTCTGCATATGAAGGCAGAAAATCTACTGATGTTTGTTCTTCACATTTTTTAAAAGCAATAAAATCATTTGGATAAGAGGATTCGCTTGATATTTCAGACAGAGTTTGACCTATTCAATTTCTAATTCCCTTGGCCTCTGAAATGACCTGTCCATTATAATTTAAAAACGATATATTCTGGATATCGGAATAACAACCAAATATTTTTCTTACTTTGTCCCAAACTATTTTTGAGGAAACTTGTCTAGTGATGGAGTTTACATAGGAACACCATGTTGTGTTCATACTTCGTCTTCTAATTTGACGGAATTTGGCTCTGGCATTCTTAAATTTAATTAAGTTGTGAGTGGTAGGATATCTCCTGAAGTTATACCAAGCCTTTTCAAGTGTTTTTTAGTAAGTGTCGCATTCAGTATTCCACCATGGCTTGCACAGCTTTGGAACGTTCCCCGACGTTTTGGGGATAGTGATATCAGCTGATGAAATTATGCAATCAGTAATTGTGTTAACTGCAACATCTATTGAATTTTTATCAATCATGTTTGGAGTTAATTGACACAAGGACTCAAATAATGGCCAGCCTGCTTTCCCAAAAATGTATTTAACCGGTCGTTTTGGGAATGGAAAGTCATTTTTTACATATGTTAGTACAACTGGAAAATGATCACTATTAAAGAGGTTTGTAGAGGTTGAAAATTTCCAGTATGGAACTAAAGAAGGAGAACATATGGCGAGGTCAATTGTATGAAATGTTTGAGAAGCCTGATGAAAGTGTGTATAGCTATTATCATTCAAGAGGCACAGACAATGATCTTCAACAAGAGTTTCAATTCGACGTCCTCTTGGATTTGTATCAGTACTACCCCAAAGAGTGTTATGGCCATTAAAGTCACCTAGCAAGAAAAAAAGGGCTAGGGAGTTGCCGAATCAACTCATCAAGATGTCTCTGCTCAATATGATCTCTGGGAAGGAGATATAAATAACAGACTGTAATTCGACTACTTAGTTGCATTTTTATGGCAACTGCTTGTAACTGTGTGTTTAGGAGAATTGGTTTGGAAGGTATTTGGCATGAAGTTAGGCAGGCCACACCTCCAGATGCTCGAGAACCGTGTTGAAAATCATTTCTCTGTGTGATAAAGTTTTGAATTTAGCAGACAAATGGGGTTTCAGATAAGTGTCCTGCAAACGGGTTGAAATTTATTAATTACCGATTTGATGTCCTCTTTATGAGTTTGCAAGCCATGGCAGTTCCATGAAACAATTTTTAGAGCCATTACTTGGGTTTTTAAAAAAATTTAGATTTAAAATTGGAGTTGATAATTTTTGGAGACTTAAAGGAGGCTAAATTAACCTCCTCACTAAGCTCCATTTCACTTATAGAATTATCCGATGTCTGCAGATCACTCCGAGACTCTTTGTTTCGCGATTTTGTTTTATTGGGGTTTGATTTCATTTTCACATTCGAGTTTGTCCCCGTAGAATTTGCGTGATCTTTCTTTGGCCGTTTGTTTTTAGGAGCCAGTTTGAGAAATTCCTGTTTCCTGTCAGTTGTTTTTTTCCTTTTCCAGAGAGAGTTTATGGGCTTTAAGTAATGCTAACCAGTCTGATAATTTTACCGTAATGGTTTCTTCATTTTTTGCTGCAGAAGTAGAAGGTTTTGGATCTGTCGTATCTGTTGGAGTCTGAATTGGTTCGAGAGTTGTATCCAGATTTTTAAACGTTTTCAAAGCCGCAGAGTACGAATGGTTTGTTTTAGGAGTTCTATCATGTACAATTTTACGGGCTTCCTGGATAGATATATTTTTGATAACTTTAACGGATTGAATTTCCTCCTCTAGTTTCCAATGGGACAAGTTTTTGAGTATGAAGCATGATTTTCCTTACAATTAAAACATTTTTCAGGACTTTTACAAATTGTTTCTTCATGTACCCGTTCAGAACAAGGGGGACAGAGAGCAGAGGATCCACGGCATGCAGTTTTAGTGTGCCCAAATCGCTGACATTTGAAGCAGTGAGCAGGATTTGGTATGTAAGGTCGGATATCACAACTGATATAACAGGCAGTACTTTTTTCTGGAGAATTGGTGTGTCGAACGTTAATATGACATGACGAGTTGGGATGATTTGCCCATCTCTTTTCAAAGTGATACAGCGTGTTGCAATCACTTTTTGAGCTTCAAGCTCTGATACAAATTCTGAGTCACTAACCATCAAAAACTCGTCACTCGACATCACTCCCCTTGTATAGTTGAGAGATGCATGAGCAGAGACTGTAATTGGAATGTCGCCAAATTTTGTGATAGATAAGAGTTGTTCAGATTGCTGCAGTGAGGAAGATTCTACTGGTAAATCACCAGATTTCATTTTTTTAACCGATTGTACATTTCCAGCAAAGGTATACATATGCTTTTGAATTAGAAAAGGAGACATAGTTTTCAGTTTACCCTCTTCATTATGAAAAACAAGGAATTTTGGGAGACTCCTTGGCAATTCATTTGATTTCAACGAAGTATTCGAGTCGGCTTGTTTAATGAAAGAACCCATGCGATAAGAGATGCGAATTCGGGCCCCGACGACACCGCCCACCACGGAGCCCAACAAGGGAAGGCAATTACTGGCTATGGGCATCCCCAGCCTCAATACTTTCCTTGTATGCTAGCCAGGGCCTATACGCTAAGGGCCACTTCCAGGAACGTCTACCACCCTTAACGCAGAGCTCCAGAAATTGACCACTGTCGCTTGATCCCCTTGAGCAGACCAGCCAAGTGGCTGGGATACCAGCCGATTGATACATCAGGGATCAAAATGTACCACCCGTCCAATGGGTTGCCATGCACGGCCAACACGTGGGAGTATGCTTCCTGCTTATCATGGACAGCAACAAACAGAGTGGCAACAGCTTCTCATGGAGAGCTTCCTCGCCTACCCTCGAGGGATGGAAGGAAAAACCAGAAAGGAGACCAGACACTAGGGTACCTCGGGGTCGTGAAGCCCGTCACACCTGGAGAAGATATGCCCCTGAGGGGGTTTTAATGTTTAGAATATTTAGAAAAGGTCAAGTTAAGGATACTTGAATCTATCAAAAGCTATTGCAGCTTCGATTTCGTTACCGACTGAAGCACATTTTGTGATTAGGATCAGTTTTCTGGTGTCTATATTACATTAATAATAACTGCGTTTTATAGCAACCATATCATATAATTTTTAATATTAGTTTCATTAATAATATTTGATAATAAAGAAGATTTCAATTTAGTAGTTATGACCTAATATCTGAATTTGGCCGTTCATACAAATTATCAAAAGAATTTAAGTACGTTTCGCATATAGGGTCAAATAACCCTAGCCTTAGAGTCACGTATCCCTAGCTTAGGGTGAAGTATCCCCCAAGGTTAGGGATACGTGACCCTACGCGATTTCATGAAATATATTTATTTTCAATTTAGCAACAATATATATCGCATTCTTAAAACCGAATGCTTTTATGATACTAACAATTCAAATATTCGAGAAATATAAGAGAAAGTAAAAGTTGCGCCAAGTATCCCTAGTTTTTCCCCCACTAAATGTCAGTTATGGATTTTCCTGTTTGTAATATTTACAAAAAGAGTTGATTGACTAATTACTTTTAGAATATGAATTCCATAAAGAGTCAATTTGTAGAGGAATCTCTTATGAACCAGAGTTAAACCTATTAAAACATTTGATTAGAAGACGTCATAGACGAAGATACTAGAAGACTTCAAAAGCATAGGGTGTAATAAATTTTTGTCTGGGATCATCATGACATTTGATTAAAGAACATGACGATAAATATTAATACATATTTTATGAAGCACGACACAAAGAGTGATTTTTTAGTTCAACGAACGAAGTTAAACAGTTTTAACATGATAGCCTTTGGCGACAGGTAATCCATCGACTCTTGGCAGGAAGCATAGTTCAGTCAGGTTGTCTCTAGACTTAGGTTAGTAAAATGCATGCAATGTTCATACAAGAGCAATTAAGTATTAAATATCTTGCACGAACTGAAAGTAACGAAGCTTCTAAGAGCTGGCAGCCATCAAACATCCTTCAATACAAAAGTTGTGGTGGCCTTTGGGGGGTAAACACATCAAGGCTCAATTCAATTTACAGGTATAAATCATTTAACCTTGTGAATATTACTAAAAAAACTTTTTTGAGTTCTACAATATAAATATGTAATAATATTTATAACCAAATCCTTTAATTAAAAGTAATGAGGGAAGTTAACCCCAGGAATAATTTGTGCACGTCCTTATATCACTGCACTCATTTAAAAATCCTTTAACATACATTGAGGCCCTTATTCACCAACTCTTTAACACTCGGATTGAACCTCGAATCAGTGTTAATCCCTTCATCATATGAAAATCCGTGTTCTCCAACGAAAATCCCGCGATCACCGGCTATTTTAACACCCTATTTTGGATCCTCAGAAATCGGAGGATTAACAGTGATAATCCGCGGATTTTCGTTTTACGCATGCGCATTTCTCTTCTACCTTCTATCAAAACAAACATGGCAGACGATGGATTATCGTATTTAGACTAGACGATATTGAAAGTTTAGAAATTTTAGAAATAATCGAAAGAAGGAAAAGATCTGTGCATCCAGATAAAGCGAATGATTTGGACTGTATGAACAATGTAGCCTTTCTATCGCATTATCGTTTAACCTTCCAGCGGGCGCGCCTGCACAAATTTTACGACATATCGTGCATCTTGTTACATATATATCGTGTTGTTTTACAAAAATAAATGCAACTTTTATTTATGTTATCTGTATTTATTAGCTTAACAGTAAACAAAGATTTTATAAATAAAATTTGCACTTAAATTTATAAAAGAACGATATAAATATCTAATACGATGCACAATACAAGTATCTCTTGCATACGCGGTCCTGGAAGGTTAAATAAAGATAGAGGCGAATCCAGTCTTGAAAATCTGAAATATCCTATCGGACTGATTTTTATTTCCCTTCCTTTTCAGAGTTTTATAGTACGTAATCAATGGCTTCGCATTTCTTTTTGCAACTCCGGGAAAAACTGTTGAACATGACAGTTAATTCCACCCAGGCGCTTGCCTCGTCTTTATTAGTTGTTGCATCTGTTTTTTTTATTTTCAATTACCGATTTCAATTTAACTAAGCAGAGGAGAAAAGCCTCGGCTTCCATGTATGTAAAATTCTTCCTTTTACGATCCATAATTATTGCAACGACAAGAATAAAACGACAGAATCAAATTACGGCGTTAGTTATCAAAACACACGAGATAATTACTAATATAATAGCCAAGATCCTCCGGTAACGCTCTGACGTCACCAACAATAAAACTCGCGCCATACCACTGCAAGACGTTAAACAGCATTATTTCATTGTTAGAGAACCTAAATTTAAGTAATTTTAAATTTAAAAGAGTAACTGTCGTTCGAATTTCAAATTTAATAGCTCTAAAATAGTGAAATACAATTTTCTATCGATTGATATAAATTTTATCTCGCTACGATCAATAGTTCCCGAGAAATTTTAAATTATATTAATCCTATATTTCAAATTAATTTCCGTTTTTCAATAGAAAGTAGTAAATTACGTCAGCGGTATATCATGCGCGTGATATAGTTTGGACGCCAAATGGTATCTGAATGCAATCGTGACGATGTTGTTTTCTTGCCAAGAATTAAATTAGCCACCAGTTCCCGTTAATTCCAGCTTACACGATGACTATGAACAAATTGCAGGGGCAAACTTTCGATCATGTTGGAATTTACCTCGATGAGCCTGTCTTTTCACATGGACAGCTCTATGTTGTACTTTCAAGGTCTAGGATTCCCAATTACGTTAAAATTTACACAAAGACATCTAAAGTACAAGGAAAATTATTAAACAACGAAAAATACTTCACACGAAATGTTGTTTACCAAGAAGTTTTTTGAATAAAGAAATATATAAATAAGAAAAATATATTTCCTGTCATAAAACATATGTTTATTTTATTTGTTTTCAATCAATGTTAAACATTTCCCTCGCATATATATCTATTTAAACACGTCAAATTTGAAGGGAAATCTCTCGAATGAAGAGGCAATTTGCACCCGTCAAACCATGACGGGTTATTTTCTTGTGTTTATATTATGTCTCTGTCATCGATTGAAGCGGAACGAAAAACTTCGGCGAGGTTCGTTCATTGACCAATCAAAACGTAGCTTACATTTTTCTTCCAGTTAAGCTGAAGGTTGTTAACAGTAGTTCATGCGTTAGTTGCTAACTAATTTTACTTGAAAAAAACACAACCATTCCGTTGACGGATTGAATCTAAAATTTGACACAGATCTACATCTTTATAACGAGATCATACACTAAGGGCCGTATTCACCAAAGGTTGATTGATCCAGGATTAAATTGCGAATCAGCAAATCCGAGAATCAATGCTAACACTGGATCAAAGTCCTTCGGTATTCTCCATCTACGGATTACGTGATCCATGGCTTAACTGGAAGAAAAATGTAAGCCACATTTTGATTGGACAGTGAACGAACTTCGCCGAAAGTTTTCGTTCCGCTTCAATCAATGGATGACAGAGACATAATATAAACATTATCTCGTGTGTTTTTAATCAACTAACGCCGTATTTTGATTCTGTCGTTTTTTTCTTGGTGTTGCAATAATTATGGATCGTAAAAGGGAGAATTTTACAGAAATTAAGGAGGAGGCTTCTCTCCTCTCCTTAGATAAATTCAAATCGGTAATTGAAAATTAAAAGAAAAACAGATGCAACAACTAATAAAGACGAGGCAAGCACCTGGTCGGAATTAACTGCCATGTTCAACAGTTTTCCTGGAGTTGCAAAAAGAAATGCGAAGCAATTATGTACTATAAAAATCTGAAAAGGAAGGGCAATAAAAATCAATCCAATAGGAAATTTCAAATTTTCAAGACTGGATTCGCCTGTATCTTCATTTAACTATCCAGCGGGCGCGCGTATGCAAGAGATACTTATATTGTGCATCGTATTAGATATTTATATCGTTCTTTTATAAATTTAAGTGCAAATTTTATTTATAAAATCTTTGTTTACTATTAAGCTAATAAATACAGATAACATAAATAAAAGTTGCATTTATTTTTGTAAAACAACACTATATATGTAATAAGATGCACGACATGTAAAATTTGTGCAGGCGCTCCCTCTGGAAGGTTAAACCATAACGCGATAGAAAGGCTATATTGTTCATACACAGTTCAAATCATTCGCTCTATCTGGATGCACAGATCTTTTCCTTCTTTCGATTATTTGTAAAATTTCTAAACTTTCAATATCTTCTAAATACAATATCCCATCGCCTGCCATGTTTGTTTTGCTAGAAGGAAGAAAAGTACGCATGCGTGAAACGAAAATCCGCGGATTATCACTATTAATCCTCCGATTTCTGAGGATCCAAAACAGGGTGTTAAAATAGCAGGTATAATCTCTGAATTTTCGTTGGAGAATACGGATTTTCATATGATCAAGGGATTTACACTGATTCGAGGCTTAATCCGAGTGTTAAAGAGTTTGTGAATAAGGGCCTAAATTCACTGGTTTCGCGTGTAGAGTTATTGAATTAAAATATAGATCAACAGGCAATGCTTTCAGGGATATAAGATCACAATTTGAAGAAGATCTTTAAATTCAGTATTAAAACCATGCTCCGAATTCCATCCATCTCGCTCGTTCAATATTTGAATTATCGTTTTCACACATACGCAGCCGATGAGAATGAGAAGAAACGGGTTTCAGCAAAAATTTTATAAAAATCTACGTTTTACATTAAGACCACAAACCGAATTTCAAGAATTCAGCCTTCTGTTTTTTTAAAGTTATCGTACTCATAAACGGAGAGATAACCCGAAAGTATCAAACGTGGATTTCCTCATAAACTTCGGTGTTGAACTTTTTGATGATTACAATCAATCGTCTTACATAAGAGAACGTAATAAACAAGATCAAAAACTTCAGAGAGCATATACAAGAAAGTAAAACGTGAAGTTTAACATTGATGACAAAGTATATGAACCATAAAGAATGAAATTCGATTTAAATTCATTATGTAGTAGATAAATACTAATAAACACATACGTGACTGTATAACAGCATATATACTGAACCACCATTTACACCACAGCAATGCAAGGATGACGCGTGGTGGCACATGGAAAAAAAATTCAAATCAGTTTCAAAAGGAAGTTATAAGTCAGAATAGAAACAAATTAATAAATGCATACATAAAATATAGAGGGTATACACTCCAATACTGGCCCAGTACCGTGCCTAATTTCTAAGCCATAATAAAAAGGCATATACTTCCAACTGAAAAATTCTTTAATCAAGTAAAAAATTATTTATAGTGCTTTTTGAGTCAATAAATAAATTGCTTAAAAAATTACGAAATCTTAATTTTTATACAGTCTCCCGGTCCTGTGAATCTTATTTGATAAAATTATCTCGACTCTGGTAATTTAAACAAAGATAATCCCGACCAAAACTCGTCAAATTATAAATCTTTTAACTTCATTATTTTAGGCCTCGACCATCTGGAATAAGCGACCTCGGTTGATTGGTGGATCTTTCTCATTGATTTGATTACTGGAGTTGGCCACTGAATAATGATTTGCAGAGAGGGTTCTTTGATCAACTGAGAACATGCATCTTAATTTTAATGTGAAAATTATGTTATTTCAATTCGGATATATCCTTTAAAGATGATAAGTTAATATTTGTTTATAACGTGTACTTATTTTTTTTCTTACACTGAGCATTGTATTATATCGCTGTCGCCAAAAGATGTCATTGTCCATTGTAATAGTCTAAAAATAACCTAAAAGAAATTATATGCTTCAAAATTCGGGCAGTTTTGGTTGCAGAAGAGTGGAACATTTTTTTTATAATGGGAATAGGTCAAAATTAGTTTACTAAATGTGACTAACAAGACCGGGGGACTATAAGAATTTTCGTTCTTTTTTTTTCAGCAATGAATTTATTGAATCAACTGACATAAAAATAATTCTTTATTTCATTTAAAGCATTTTTCAAATTGGAAGTATTTGTCCATCTCAAACGGGTGAGAAATTAGCAATTGAGCCACGATTATTAGAGCGGACAAACTGTGTACAAATGTTCTGCAGTTTATGCAGACGAATAACATGGATATGCTTGAAATGCATTTACATTAATCACAGCTTAATAATATTAGAATAAACATCAAAAATATGTTTACTTCTTCGGCTAAATAATTCTGCATCGATTTTCACTGAACAAAAATTTGACAATTTTTGGAAACACTCTTGTTTCAGATTATTAGAGTTGACCACTGATTAATAAGATTTCAATCAGGGTATATGATCATTATATGATATCAAATTATATCATGTATATTTTAATGCTAGTGTTTAAGTTATATTCTTGAAATTCTTGCAAATTCTATCATGTTAATAATACTTTGTAAATAAATGCATAAATTATTTATTTCTTACGCTAAGCACAATATTTAATCGCTATCAATAAAAGACGTCAAATCAGATTTCTTTTTGTAAATCTTAGAAAAATATTCTGATAAAACAGTAACTGTGCGAATTCCATTGATGCAAATTTCACATTAGGAATGCTCTTTATACAATTCCTGAAGAACAATGACGGAAACAAAAAGCGTATCTAGAAATATAACATGAAGTTTCTTGCACATTCTTAGCAATAATACTCGCATAATAACATATTAAAGGGTTTATTTATTCTCTTTCTATTCGTGGAGATCCAAGATAAAAAAAATCATCAAAATCCGGAAACTATGTTATTACTTATTCAGGAAATATACTTTTTAAAAAATCGTATTTTAAGTGTAGAGTAAACGTGAATTCTCTTTTCATACTATAGAAATTTTGAGAGCTATGTATATATATACTAGCAATACCAGCACGGCGTTGCCTGTGGTGTCATGACTTCAACAAAACGAAAAATAAAATCCACATACAATTACATAAATGAAAGTTATGAAAACGAAATCAAAACAGAAAAATGTATATTATTGATTTTGCCCGCTTCTTTTTCCCCGTCAATAACATTTACCCGTGGAATGTAACTTACGATATTTCAAATAAAAACCAGCATAAATATTTACATAATTGAATTTTAAGTATGCTTCGAAAAATGATAAATATGAAGTCAATATTACTTACCTTGCCTCGTTAAGATAATAAAGAGAACATAAGGTATAACCGACATTTTTGCCTTCTATTCAGAATCCTCTTGACACTTCATATCTTTCGATGACAGTCACTTAATCTCAAATATAAGGTATGACATTATTATGCCAAAATTAGTTTATAGTCGCATGGAAATGTGAAACTAATTGTAATCGTTTAAACATTTTCATTCAATACAATATTTAAAACTGTTCAAATGACAATTTTAATACATGGCAAATTTTGAATCATTCCATAATATTGTAAGTAGGCGAATTCGTAAGCTTATATAGTTTTATTATAAGTGCACAGAAAGTTGTTTATTATGAAATTATTGAAATGCTCGTATAGAAAATCTATGTAATATATACATACTTAGCTATCTGAATGATATATGTTTATACATTCACACACATGTATAGTTTTCTTCAGCGATTTTAATACATAACTCACAATGATTATAAGCATAACCACACCTCAATTCCAGTTTCTGTTGTACGATAATAGGATTTAATCCAATTAATCAGTATTATTTGAACTTTCAGATCTTCTTTTGACATAAAAAAGCATTAATTTTATTCAGCGTGCTTAAACTCCTTTCCTTTCACTCAAATAGATCAGCAAATATTTCAAATCCACAAAGCTCAGCAAATTTACTAACTAAAATTCGTCAAACTTAGCACCACCGGAAGAAGTTCACAATTTATTCAGAGATGATCGGGCACACGTCACAATATTTATCCTGGCACGATTAATAAAACGTTCGAATCCTCTGATCTCCTGATGCGAAATGCCGGACTGAGGGAGAAAACACGTGCAGTAGCGAGCCCTGCTGTACGGCCGGAGTGACGTCTACGAATAGAATGAAAGAGTTTTAGCTTTTCAAATGCTTTAGATAGGGTTCGAAAGTTTATAAATTATCCAGGAATTAGCGATCACGCACTGCA